>JAJMBE010000014.1:0-143207 GCA_030565125.1 Candida pseudoviswanathii | reverse complement strand
TGCAAGATGATGCTGGTGCCAGTGCGTTTGAGTTGGATGAGATGGATTATGAGAATCGTGCACTTGGAGATGTTTAATAAATAGATAGATAGATCGTGATTGTGTGTACGAATGTATAATGATAATTGAGGCCATTTTTATTTATAGCACCCGGCTCGTGGTAGGGCACATATATTTCACAAGTGAATTTCATCGCATTTGTGTGGATGCCCAACACAGTGTAAGCGTGTGGTATTGGTTAACTCAGGCGGGTTGAGAATGAACCACTTTTGAGTGTATGCTAAGAAAAACAGCCCTAGTTTTGTGGCTGCCAAAGAATTTCATTGGGAAACCTAAACTCACTCAGGGACTAACTAGTTTGAATCTCTTACAAAGATAAGATTGTGATATTTTTGGCCAGTGTGAGAGAGATACGGGTTGGGTTTTTTGGTAATAGGGAAGTTAGTTTCTCGAAATGGAACTCGTTTATCCCAGCAAGTCTTCTTAACCCGCGCTTGGTTTATATTTCACGCATCCCGTTCCAAGCCATGAAGTTGAAGTTGGACGAAGAAGAACTGGATGAGAGATGGGTTTCATACATCATGATATTATTATTATTTAGTACCTGATACATTCAGCCATTCAAATCTATTTAATTAAATTGAGAAATGAAATGAAATTTATTTCTTTACTCCTTTTAATTTTGTGATCCTGATTGGATTAATGAAGTAATATCACAGAATGTTTCAGGAGACGATCATCAAGGAGCTCTTCTCACGATACGAAAACAACTCAGGCGACAAGAATATCTTTCTTCAATGACTAGGTAATTCTGGATCTCGATCTCGCTTTCAAGTTCCGTCATTCCCATTAACCTTTTTCTCCACAATTACATCACATATACTATTTACCTTCGCATCATCGCAATTGCTTCTCGACGGCATCGCCCCCCCCCCCCTTTTTTATTATCGTAATGCCGGGCGCGGAGGGCAGAGAAAAGGGAGATATCGTATATTGCGTAGTCACTAACCTTTGTACTTCTATGACTATGTGGCTACTCTTTTTGTTAGGTTCAAGGGGGGGGGGGAGGAGAGAGATGAGGTAGTATGGTACAATACCTACAAGAGAATAATCCGGTATCTGCTTTTCTGGCTTTTGCTCTCCTTTTCCTTACGTAATTCACTAATTCATTCCATGTACGTAACTAAAAATAGTAAGAACAGATATGTAGACAATAGGGAAGTTAGAGTATGGCGATGGCTCTGATGAGTTGATAACACCTTAAACAGATGATTTGTAATGTCGTGGTGGAATTCGTGGAAAGATTGTGGTAGGTTCGGCTAAGGGGTGGCGGGATCCCGTAGATGTGTTCTCTCTCCTCCTCCTCCTCCTCCTCCTCCTCGTGGTTTGGTGTTAGCAACGGTTATAAACTATTCTAGACTTTGACTAAAAAAAACCCCAATTGTTCTACATCCTGTTGTTGTTCCTCATTCATTCGTTCTCTGTGCATGATAAACGAAGGACAAGAGTGGTAGAGAGAGGTTATTAACCTTTTACAGTTATTTTGCATTGTCTCAAAAGAAAGTTCGGGAGGCTTTTGTGTCACATTCGGGGGACGGTATGTGGGATCTGCAAGTTTGTGGTTTGTTTACCTTTGTGTGGTTCGTTTGCTAAGGCGACGTGCACATAACCCACACCCACATAAGCCCCTTGTTCTTCTTGTTGTTCTAGTTCAAGCGCTGGAGCATATCCATGGAGGTGTACACGAGACACACGAGGGAATTGGTGGGAAGACGTGGATGTTGCGGTTGTCTGCTCTACCTGCGTAGATAACGGAATAATAAAGAAACGTGTATTTCTCCTGTTCTAGACAATGTCCATAGATTGCAAAATAAATAAAAATAACAGTAATAATAAATTGAATTAAAACCACCTTCTAAAGGGACAGGAACGCTGGAACAGGTTCGAACAAGGAAGTGAAATTTATCGGCCATGTGGCATTAGGTAATCTTACATGCACCACGACCTACCTAGCTACCACCACCGCGCAGACATCTCTAACACGAGACACATGGGGGTGGTTTTTGTGAGGATAAGGTTCAGAGTGTTTGGGTGGTGGTGGGGGCTTCTGTGGTGTACTTTATTTGCTTACTGTTTACAGTTGCAGTATTACTCGAAACAGAGATAGAGAGGTTGGGCAAAAGCAATAAAAGCACAGCAACGTAACATGGCTTATTCGATGGACACCCAAGAATAAATAATTACAGCACACTGCAATTTGATTGTGGTGGTGGTGGTGGTGGTGGTGGTTGTTGTTGTTCTTGGAGTTTACTGTTTGTGTAGAAGGAGATGGGTCGTGTTGTGGGAGGAGGGACGTGAATGTTCTATTCTTGGGAACATCTCACCCATGAATTCCAGGGCTTGCTTTTGCTTTTGCTTCTGCTTGTGCTTGTTTTTGTTGTTCTTGGGCTTCTGTCTTTTTGTATTCTTGCGTTTGCTGCGGGAAGTTTCACCGACATAAAATTTACTAACCTTTTTTTATTGTATTGTGGTTATTTATAAAGCATTGGAATTCCTCCTCTTCTTGTAAATTTCCCTTTCTTTATCCAAGGACAACCACTCACCCATCACCACCTCTTCAGACATCAACCCTTTGGATATTTCATTACATTCGCTTAGAACCCCCCCCCCCCAACCAACCAACCAACCAACTTACAATAATCCATTACCAATCCCTCAGGATAACAAGCGAGAGAACGAAAAAAAGAAGCAGAGTTTTTGTCCCTTTCCCATTGTCATCCGAGCCACTACTCTATCCCACTCCCAGCCAGCCTAAACCCAATTTCATCTACAGCCAGACGTATAAATTACAAATACCCGTGATCGACAACCTACCCCCAAGACTAAAACTGAAACTAAATCAACAGAAGGATATACCACCCCCACGAGTCCCTTACCAACTAACCTCCACCCACACCAGCCCTTCTCACCATCCTTTCTTTTTTTGGTTGTTTCGTGTTTGTTTTCGTTTTCTAGTTCATTTCATTTCCACCTGTTTGCACCCTTATTGCTTATCTTTTATTTGTTTATTTATCTATTTATTAACACACCCACATGTCCAGTGCTACAACGGCTACTTTGCCGACCCCCAGCACCACACCCTCCGCGACATCACCAATCCTACCTTCCGTGAGACCATCACCAACACCACTCGTCACATCCCCTCCTCAGCCATCACGCCATGAGAAGAAGTCTCGACAACAACTCAAGAAGTTGGAACGGTCGTTGCAGAAGTTTGTCCACCAGCCTAATAACTCCACCATCTTGCGCCGAAGCTTGATACCGTTCCTTAGAATAAACGACCTTGAGACGTACCTACAAGAAAAGAGCTTCATCCCATTGATGTTGAGCTGGTGGAACCAGCTATTGACAAACAAGTTCAATAATAAAAGAAATGAGTTATTGGAGTGTATTTCTCGATTATTGCCCTTGGATTTAAACGACAATATCATGTTGGAAAGAACGTACCATTTTTGTTTGAGTCTACTTAATAATTCTAAAAATTTAACCACTTCCCATTCAGCATTCATTGGAAAAGTTTTTGCATATTGTTTTTATAAATCCAAAAACCAGGAGATCTTGACCTTTTTGACCTCCAAGAACTGCAAGGTTTTGAGTTCGTTCATATATCATTTTGTCATGATTATCAAGAAACATAATAGTAATGGCCAGGATCTTGTGTTTATAAGGAATAAAATCTATCACACATTAAGGAAATCTATCTTGATAACTATAAACCCACCTCCAACACGTCCTCCCCAATCGCCACCACAGCAACAACAGCAGCAGCCGCAACAGCCGCAACCAACACAGTCTTCTCAACCAGCAGTACAACCAGCACAATCAGCACAACAATCTCCACCTATCCCGCAGCCTGTGCTTAACCAACAATCCCCTCATACCGGCATATTCAGAGTGGTACGGGCCATCATTTTCCGTGCCAAAACAAACGATCCGATAACTGGTTCTATAGTCAAGACTGTTGATGACTGTTTGATTTCCATTGCCAAAGAAACTTCTATTCATGATGTCAACAGAAACGGGATTTTGATGAACATTGTTGGTGAGTTCATCAACCACATCAACATTCACCGTTGCTCGCCTAATGAAGAAGACGATGAAGCTCTGGCACACCCTGAAGATAGATTCATTAATGTCATAGATTGGGAGTTCTGGTTGAGCTGCAACTATATGATGATTCACCACTGTGATCATGTACAGATATTGCTCAAGAGTTTTACGTTCTTGTTTAACACCTGGGAGATGATACCTGATTCACTATGCTTGAACAAGAAACCAGGAGAACCATACAGGTGGATCACAAACTTGCAAGACTCAATCAAGTCCAACTTTGTCAACTTTTGCCTAGCAAGTGATGAAAACTTTGTGCGCTTCTTGACGCATTGGAATCCGTTGGTGCGTTCCTACTATATCAAGTTATTGGTGTGGAGAATCATAGGTATCAACAATTATCAATCATCGATCAAGATTCAAATGACAGGCAACATCCAAATGAAGTTATTCCATGCATTTAAATTCTTAGAAAACTTTACTATTCTATACAATGGCAATCTAGATTTGAACTACAAGCCTGATAATCCATTGGTGAATAGGAAGTTTGGCATAATCCCCATAACTATTCGTGACGACTACTTATCCATTGACGAAACAAGGAGCAACTCTGACTTATCCCTCCCAGCTACTTTGAATTCTTCACAATTGAGAAAGACCCATCCTTATGAAGTTTTAGATGATGCTGTTTACACTTGCTCGAGCTCGGTACCTATAAGCGAAGTTCGCTCGTCGCCAACAACACCCAAGAAGGGGTCTAGGCTGTCGCCGTCTCCAACGAGGTCGTCCTCAACATCATCCATATCCGCGACGACGAACAACTCATTGATGAGTTCGTTGGGTAAGTTGTTCAAGATACTATCCACTGACGACAACAATAAACTGAAGCTTAACGACATCCAAGAGGACGAGGACTGTCCGCCATCCAGCTGTCCACCACCTAAAATGAAGAGGAATTCAGTTTCTTTGACTTCATTATCCACTGCATATTCATTCAAGTCTAGGTCATCCAGTCCAAGCATAATGTCATACAAGTCGACGCCAACTGAATCCTCGTCGGTGTCCACCGATAGCGACTCGATCCAATCTTCCGACACGATAAACTCGGGTTCTACCAACTCAGTCAACAGTGCCACCAATGCCAAGACAAACGCGTATTATAACGTGCAACCTCCAGAGTTGTCGCAGTTGCCACCAGAGATTATCCGTCCGATCTACAAGTTTGACATTATCGTGTGTCATGAGTCCTTGAACTCGAAATTCTCCATGATCCACCATAAAAATGCCATCATAAACCAAAGAAGAATCATGCATAATAACAACAACAGTGATGGTTCGTACAATTCTCCCAATTATCACCCCACCACGAGTTACTTCCCGTTGGTTCCGGAGATCCCCGTGATTTCTATCTTTGTGGGCTCCGACTCGTACAACAACAACAGGATCTACATCAACGAAGAAGACTCGAGTTTCTTGAGCATGAACCCTGCGCAGGAACCAAAGAGCAAGTTGTCCTTCAAGGACTTGAACTTGGTGCAGGTGTTGAATCTCGGCAAGTCCATTAATGAGTTCAACTTGGTTGTAGATGAGTTCAAGCGGTTTTTGAACAATCGCGTCGAGATTGACTCGATCAATCAAGGCATGATGATATCGTCGGAGTCAGTGTACTTTAAGAAAATTATCCCTTTTTTATCTGTTGACTCTTCAAATGAGATGAAATGGTTAAATGGTAACTAAAAACACAAAGGGAATGTAATGCTCCTTCAGTTAATGATTAATACATACCCAATATACTTAGTTATACTCTAAAAAAATGTCTCTCTGTTCCTCCACACCAACTCACAATCTCTTCTTGGATCCACTCAGGGAGTTCACACTTGCCCGGTTATTAAAGAACAACATCGCATAGCTAACAAATATCCCGAATCCCGCCATGACGCCAAAAAAGAACGCAGTGCCCACAAGATAACACGAGTAGTAGTACTTCACAAGGTAGTACCGGAACCCAGTCCACACCACATCCACTTTCAAAAACGACTCGTTGTCATCAATCACGAAATCCTCCACTGAGCCCTCGGGGAGACTCAACCGTACCTGGAAATCGCTGAGTCCAGACACCTTGTCCCCGCGGATCTCGAAGTGGTTGAGCCGCATCGTGGTGGACTGCAGGATCAGCGTGAGGTAGGGTGCAAAGTAGAAGCGGAGGTTGTAGGGTATGATGTGGTTGTTGGCTGCGTAGATTGAGTACGGATCACAATTCAATACAAACGAACCCGTGTGGAATACCCTATCGTCGATCACCATGACCTCTTGCTTCTCTGGCACACCTCCGGATTCTGATTCCGTGCTAGTTTTGGTGTCTGTGAATACGTAGGCGTAAGATAACTTGTCAATTGCATACAACTCCGTCTTTGGCTTGCAGACGACATACAAGAACACTTCAAACACATAGCTCAACTCCAAATCAACGTCCTCCCACTTCCCCAGTACCAACTCCAGCGCGTCAAGTTTCCCACTCGGGCTAATCACACTAGACGTGACGTAACTCCCATCAGGGGAGCTGGTGAACGACAACGGCACGACGAAGGAGCTGTTGCGTGGAATCAAGGCGTGGTAGTAGTTGTTGTACGTGATTAGCGCAATTGGCAAGAGCACGAAGATCGAGGACGAGATCGTTGTTAGTGCGTATAGCCAGGACTTGATGATTGTTAGTGGCACAGAGAGCCCAATGAATCGTACCCATGATGCCATGTCGTTGTTTGTTTTGATGGGTTGGTTGCTTTGGGGTAAGTGTGTGTGTTTCTTTTTTTATTTTTTCACGTGTTCTGGGTTTGTGGGCTGTGGGCTTGGTGGGCTGGGGCTGCTGGGCTTAGGGAAACGTACTTGTACAAAGAAACATGGGTAACTTTATTAACTATATACTAAAACATTAGAGAAATATATAAAAGGATATATATAGGAAGAACAAACACGATTAAAACACTGGAATAAAAAAACTGTAAAAACACATAATAATAATAAAAAACTTAAATAGATTTACCCACTCATTGATATTCATTCATTGACTCTTTTGACCACCCCGTCATTCTTCACATTCTTCAGACAATGCTGTTTCTCTTTCTCTTTCCCTTTCTCTTTCTCTTTCTCTTTGTCTTTCTCTTTCTCTTTCTCTTTCTCTCCATAAAAATACTTTAAAAAAATGCAATATAATAATACATGAACTAAAAATATAGTCATCATTTTCTCTTGTTTCTTCATCAATGAGTAGTATGGCCACGATGGTACTTCAACCCGTTGAGATTCTTGTATCTCTTGCCACACACTTCACATCTATAAGGCTTATCCTTCTCCAAGGCGGAGTTATCCAAGTATGGGCAGTTGGAATCGGGATCAATGATTGAAAATGTACCATCGGGGTTTTCTCGCAAGTTCTGTCCCTGGTGTCCGTGTTGACGATGGTACTTTAACCCATTCTGGTTCTTATAAGTCTTGTCACATCCGATAACAGGACATTTGAACGGCTTGTTCTCTTCATTCTCCATGACGTATAAATGACGGGCTGGATCATCGATGTACATATCATCGTCATCCATAGGGGTATCTTCATTCTCTGTTCCTCCTTGCGGCGACTGTGAATGGGCTCCTCCGAAATTACTCTGGTTAAATTGTTGCTGTTGCTGTTGCTGCTGTTGTTGTTGTTGTTGTTGTTGGGCTGAGCCAGTATTCTGTCCTTGCCTCTGAGCACTCTTCTGGTGTTGTAGAAGTTGTTGTTGTTGCTGCTGGTGCTGTTGTTGTTGTGCTTGTTGTTGTTGATCGTGCTGCTGGAGGATTTGGTGGGCCTGTTGGTTGGCAAAGTTGTAGTTGTTGGTGGCAGCGTTGGGGTGGATGGTTTCGCTGTGGTGATGGCTGTTCTGGTTGTTGTTGTTATTCAAAAACACATCGGTGGTTGAGACAGTCTCCATGACATTATGCATATTGTTGTAGTTGTTGCGGCTCCTATTGTTGTTCAACATATGGTGACCTTGATCAGTTGGCGGAGATGCCAGTATGTGGGCTTCTTCATAGTGTCTTAATAGATCATGCAATGTTGGCAACAACTCGCCACAACAGTTGTAATCCTTGCAGTAATCAGCCTCTAATTCAGGTAGGTACGATGTTTGCAAATGTGGAGACATGCTGGGGTGTGTGGATGAAGTTCTAAATGACCCTCGTCTAGGGTTGATGAGGTTGGGCTGGGTAGATGACGATTGGTGGAGTTGCTGTGAATAGTTGTGAAACAGCTGCTGTTGTTGCTGCTGCTGCTGTTGTTGAAGTTGCAGTTGTTGTTGTTGGGTGTTTGAGTGGTAATGTGGCGTGAGGAAGTTGCCTTGATTAGTAGCTCCGTTTGCCATCATCACCTCGTCTTTTAGCCAAGAACCTATTGTGACCGAACCCCAGGAAATACCACCCATACCTTGTGAGTGCGCCACCGACTCGCGTCGAAATCGCGAGTTGTTAAACACAGAAGCTCTATGGTTGAATGTGATGTCTATGGGCTGTTGTGTGCTAATGTTGCTGTTGCCGTTCGCGTTGCTACTGGTGGTGGACTGATCAGGAATATTGATTGCCGTTGCGGTGGCCGACCCGCCAGACGAAGGGTTGGTGTTTTCGAATATCTTTGTATTAAACATGGCAAGGTGGAGTGTCCAATGTTGGTGGCGGGTTGTAAAATGGATACTTTTTGTGGTGTGTGTGGGCTGTAATATATGACTTTATCTTGAGTCTCTGGTTGTTTGTCTCTCGTTTTCCCCCTTTCTAATTAAGCCAAAAAAAACTAATTAATGTTGAATATGGCCCCAGTTATGCCGTGGTGCTTGTCTATCAAAAAAAACCCTAAAGGAAAGCCTTCCGTTCTATTTTTTTTTGCAGCCTGAGTAGGATGGGATGTGAGTGGATTGGGGGATATACCTGGTTAGTGAAGGTCAGATGCTGGAGCAGATGTGGAAGCAAGACAGGAAAAGAAAATGGTGTAATATTACTAAGAGTGTATTTTTTTTCCTCACTGTTTCTCTCCCACTCAATCTTTTTTCCCTTTGTCTGTGTGTCTGTGTCTGTGTGTATGCTGTTGTAATTTCTCAAACAAACAAAGATTAAGGAACTTGTGATATAATCCTCTCTCTCTCCCCAACACGTATCTATTGGTGCACGGGTCTATCTCTCTCTCCCCCCAAATATACTTCTTCCTCTTCTTGTGTGTGTCTATCTCTCTTTAGCTCAGTCTTATAATTCTTCAATTAAAGACAAAGCAGGACAAAACTCTGGTTATTATATTCCACTCCCGGTTGACGATGAGATGAATACCCTGAGTATTGAAATGGTTGAGTTGGTGATAGCACTTCTCGTGGTGGTTCCCAATCCAATTGATGTAGAAAAACCGGGATTTACTTTGCACGAAAATGGAACACTGAAAAATCAACTGATAGTATTAACCGGGAATGTTAGAAACTTTACAGTGCTGCTTTCTCTCGCTCTGTCTGGTTGTCTCTGTTTCAATCTATCCCAAATAATACGATAGGTATCGGGGCCAGTTGCTTATTATGATTACGTGCAAAAAGAAAAGCAGATGGCTGTAATGAAAATGAGCGATGAATGATTGGATCGAAGGTTGCTGGAACTATGTATCAACTGGCTCTTCGTTTCTTTTTCCTCCCCTCTGGATGCTGTGTAAGTTTGGGTTGGGCTTTTTTTTTATTATTACGGAGAAACCCTAGGATCTTCCCTGCGCTGCTTTGTTGTAGTTGGAGTATGTAAATGAGAAATGTAACCTGTTCTTGATGTCCGTACTGTTGACTCGTCCTCTTCCCCCGGTTAATAATGCAACTAGTCACGGGTGGGAAACTGTTCAATGGAAAGAAAGAAAAAAATGGACTATGGGATAATACCTGGAGTAAGTTGTATAAAATTATTGACAAGTTCTTGAGTAAAGTATCCAATCCCAAAGTACATAAATTATATTGAATCCTAAAGCTAGGCTCTTCACACTTTCTGAAAAATTACACATAACCAACCGCACACGACCCACAATTTCTTTTTTCTGTCGATTGTTCTGCACCTTTGTGTAGTTTGTGTTTACATGCAGGTGCATAATAATTAATATTTTTGAGCAAAGTCCACACCCTCAGCGACACACTCACTCACTGGCCCTCATCTTGCTCGTTAATTTGTAACATCTTTCTGGGTGGGATATCATTCCCCCCAAGACACACAAGGCACTAGATTGTTGCTGATGTCATCAGTATTTTAGTTCCTCACAGATGGTTGGAAAGTGTCACAGAGTTGACCAAACAAAGCATTCCGCTGGTCCCCCTCCTCCTCCTCCCTTTTCCCTTTTCCCTTCCCTTCCCTTCCTCCTTCTCGCTAGGCATCTCCCCCATCTTTCTCTCTCTCTCTTTCTCCCCTGAACAATGGGGTTCAGTGAATCAAGGAATTTCCTTTTTTTAGAGCGTATCTAAAAATTTACAACATAAGCACGATCGTTATGGTGTGGATTCACCAACATCCCTTCTTTGTTTTATTTACCTTCCTTCTATAGCTCTAAGCAGCCCATGGCTTGTGTATGACCCAAGCTGGATCCGCAATTTCAGATTTAGCTGAACTCTTCGTAACGAAGTGCAGTCAGAAAGGTCAACAAAAACGAAAAATCCCCTGCACGAAAGTCTAAACAGCCAGAAGGTCTTTTGTGCTATTTTGTTTGCTTAGGCTCATTTGTATTTTTCTCTATGGGAATAAGAATGGGCTTTTACTGGAGCTAAAAAATAAAAAAGGAGACCGGTCCATTCCCTTATTGCATCTCCAGTCATCACCCCTACAGGGAGTCTGGTTCGATGTGTGACGTGTGAGCGGCAGACTAACGGTTCTTCAAGCGTGGGAAAAACAGCTTACTTTTGCTCAACTAACCATTGGCAAGACTTTTGACATTTTTGTTCGGTTACGAAGTTTCTCGTCCTCTCTTCGGGGTGACTTCGTTATTCCCACTGGTGGCAAATGCACTAACAGCTAAGAGGAATCATTCATTTCGTGATTGGTGCCACCTTTTCCGGGAGACCAACCAAGTACAACACACCACGCACCATCGATGTGGAATTCCTTGGACCATATTTCCTTTCTTAGGCTACGGGAACCGTAATTTTTTTGGGCAACGGCAAACGACAAACGACCATTTCCGCAAAATTTCCAATTTCCGAGGTCACAAAAATTTCTTTTCGCAGCTATTCCGCGCTCCAAGTAGCGATGAGGGTTCCATTTAGCGGGTGTCTCCATATTGTGGGTCGAGTTTGTTTTCGTAGCTGAGTCAGGGATGTTACCCAAGGGTCTTCTAGGGTGTTGGATGAAATGCAACGAGGGGTTGTTCGTGAGTTGGAAGCAACGAGGCAGTAGAGATGTGGTTCTTGAGACTTGTGCTAACTCAAAACTCAGCCCTGCAACTTCTTCCGCTGTGTAAGATAAGGTATCCGGAGTCTCCCTTCTTTCAGGCGTTACTTTAGACTCGGAATTTGCAGCAGATAGCTTGTTCTTCATGGATAACCTTTTCGATGAGTTCATGGATAGCCTTTTAGCTTAGTTCATTAGTCCACGACGGACGTAAGCATCCCTTGACATCATAGTATTCCACTCCTAAAGAATGCTAGTTACATTCTGATTGTTTGCAGCTCAGTCTCTATGCCAACCAGTGAATCACTCTGCCATGCTTCTTAACTATTGCTCCTCCACTTTAATCATTTTTGGTCCGTTGCACGGCCAGAACATTTCCAGGGGCAGGTTTTACAACGGATTCGCGTGAGAAAACTGTATTCACTAAGATAAGCCAACTCTCCCCAATCCGACCATTCTGCTTTCTGATCTCCCACCAGTCAAGACATGCCAATTACTTTACTCGATATACCGGATGAAGTCATCACATACATCGTTGAATGCCTACCTCAACGTCAACGGATAGTCGTTGAATTGCTCGATGTGCTCGAACTTCGCGACTACGCATTGCAATTGTTGTACCAAACCATAGTGATAACAAAGACTAAAAGGGAATACGATCCTGTGGAGGTTGCTAGATCCTTTACGGGTGATTACGAGTTCATACGACGCCATTTGACGCCGTTTATTGATTGCGATCAGTTTGTTGCCATGATCAATGAGGAAAGGGCATCCTTTGTCAAAAACATTACTTTCAGGGACCCCTATGTGTTGTTGCCATTGCATGAGGCTCATCCAGAATCATTAGAGCATGTCATTATCACGTTCAGCTTTTCGCGGTCCCTTGAATATAGGATAGATCTCGATATCAAACTATTTTTGGATCAGTTCATGAAACTACCGTATAATATTGTTGCAATTGACCAGTTTGGAGGTTTTGTGGTACAATTGTCTGGTAAAAGAAGAACCGAACTTGATTCACCAAAGCAAGAAGTCCTACGGATCAAGCAGTTGGAGGGGTTCGAGAATCTTACTAGCCTTGAATTGGAATCGGATATCCTTGATACCTCGTTGGGGGACACCCCAAGAACCCTCAAACACCTAAAATGTGACATTTTGATGCTGCAAGACCCAAACACATTTAAGCTAGATTTCCCAGCTGGGTTGGAGTCGTTACATACAAATTGCAAAGCGGTTCCGGGTGGCCCAACCCGTGGCTATACTGATCTGAAACATTCACAGAATCTCAAGAAGTTCACAACCTATCAGGGCACGCACTTCAAACTTCCAAGAAACCTTCGAGAGTTCGATGCTCCCGGTATTCCTGATATGGTGAAGTTGATACGTGAATGTCCATTTTTGACGGCTCTAAAGTGCTCAGATGAGGATGTTCAAAGGGATCGTTTAGATGACTCATTTAATCTACCTCGTAAATTGAAGGCGTTGGGGATGCATGATCAGTTCTACTTCAATTTGCAAATATTTCGCTTAACACAGAAGCGCTGAGATTCCCTCAGCTGTTGGAAAAGCTAGTGATCCGTTATATGAGAAGGGTAGGCGAAGCTTCATGTGACTGGTTCAAGATGTTTTCAAACAACGATGAATTGCGTTTGGATTGTTTGACGGAGTTGGAGTTGTATGATATGGGAGGTTTTGAGAACCTTGGGCCCTTGCCGAGGTCTTTGAGAACAATAAAGTTCCACAACACCGCAGGAATAAATCCAGATGATTTCAAGTACTTGACACATTTGACAAGTCTTTCTATTACATCTATGGACGGCAGAAGCTTTGTCTGCCAATTACCGCCAAGCTTATTACAATTGGAAATGAGAGAGACTTTCTTCACGACAGTACAGCTTGAAGCTGAAAATCTCCGTTACTTGAAACTTTGATTTATCTGACAATGAAATCACGGTAATAGACCGATCGTTCCAGTTCCCTCTGGGCTTACGCTACTTGTCGTTACTGAGGAACAAGTTGTTAGGGGAACAACGAAACCTGAGCTGGTTAGAGTGGGTTCCTCTCTTGGGAAGTTTCCTTGGGAAGAACCAAACAGAAGAGGGTTTACTGCAAAGCATGGAGGTTGTTGATTTAAGAGATACCGAGTTACCTGAATATTTCAGGTTCTCCGCTTTACGTTTATCCCACTGTCGCGAGTTCAAAGAGTTGGACTTCTCTTACAATACGCCACCACAACCTGTGGATGAAGCAACAGGCAGCAGCAAGCTAAGGGAAACTTTTTTCATATACTAAGATGAACAGTTAATGTAATAGGAGTGATAATATATGGACATCACTTGACATTGCCAGAACACAAAGCTCCATGAGTAGGCACTGTTGAAAGTCACGTGATAAATACACCACGCCATCAATTTCGCCGCTACAATGAATTTTCATAGACACGTAATCCATTACAACGTATTTAAACCTCTTCTAAGATGTCCGCTATAGCTGTGATATACTTTAGTAAATTTTTTGAACTGCCCATTAGGTGTGGTTCTTATACGAGCGAATTTTTGAACAGCGTTATATCAGGACAAACCCCAATGTGTTCCCGAAAACTACTCAAGATGAAATATTATAGTCACGATAACATTTCTACCAAGTTTAAACTCCATGCTATTAGTTGTTCATGCATTACATGACATCGCTTCAAAGTAACGATTGGTAGCGATGGTGATTGTCAAGTTTTTTGGTTCTGTTTATTCTCCAAAATACAATGAAAATCAAGGAAGATTTTCTGGTTTGACAAAATTACTGCTTAAACTGACCAGAATGTGTTTAGAATCTCATGTGTCGTTGTAGGAATTCGGGGGATGCTGTCTGCTTGCGTTGTTCGATAGTTTTCTTGTTGTTTAATGTATTTCAGTTGGTGCTGGCGTGGGAGAGTAAAACAGCACAAAAGAGACGCTGAGTAGTAGACAGTGCCTATAATTCGTCAGTCTGACATAATGTGCGACTTTTTCAATCGGCACCCACTTTCTATTTGGTCCTGGTGGCACCTTGAAGCATTATTATTCTTAGCATCCAGCTATCTAGCTCTAAGGGTCTCGTGACCACTAATTCAAGAGCACCTGAGATGATCAAGCCAAAACATAACACTTCCAGCAAACAGCCTGGCTAGCTCAATCGGTAGAGCATTTGACTCTTAGTTCTTAGCATTAAAAGTCATCAAAAGGTTGCGGGTTCGAGCCCCGCGTTGGGCTTAATTTTTTTCTACGTCAAAATTTCCCAAACCAAGATCTGCATCGTGTGCTATTTTTTTTTACCACTATGAATGCCAATATCTAGTCGTTAGTTCCTATTCTACGAAGCTCATCATCTTGTTATACAAGCCCCACAGGAGTATAGCTACGATAACACGTCTCACATGACCAGCGTGCACTCTGTCCAAATTATATATCAACGTCCTAGCTTGACTGTCGATAGCGACAATAATATGCCTTGGCTAAGAGCCCATATTGCTGGCAGTGGATTATTATTATCCATGAAAGATCCTCAGCATGGCGCAAGTTTTTCAGATCGTGTCATGTGCTGGCTGCCATGTAATTCCGACACAACTATTTAATGCAGGCATGTTCCCCAGAGAAGCAGACCAGATATACGAGACCACCACCAACGAACTATGAACTTACTACTCCTTGCGTGCTACATCGTCGCTGTTTCCTGCCGATCCCTACAGCTCGACTTGCACCAGGTGTCCAAGACCCCACGTCATCACAAGCGAGAGATCGGGTTGCCGCTCAACCACCACCCGATATACTTTGGCGTTGACCTTGGATTTGGGTCCCGCAACGAGACGCTCGAAGTCAACGTCGACACCGGGTCATCTGACCTCTGGGTTCCTGACGTCAGTGGGGTGTGCACGCCCGGGCAGCAGCCCACCACGAGAGGGTGTCCGCTAATGGGGTTCAACTGGCAGGACTCGACGTCGTTCGTCAGGACGTTTGACTGGTTCTACAGGGGGTACGGTGACGGCACGTCCGCGCGGGGGTTCATCGGCGAAGACACCGTGTGGATGGGGGATATTCGTGTCAATAATACGATCTTTGCCGTGGCGTACACTGACAACGACGGCGGGATATTGGGACTTGGGTCACCGGAGCTAGAAGCGACATATGCTTCCAACGGCACGATGTACGAGAACTTCCCACAGAGGTTGAAGAGTCAGGGTATTATAGATAGAGTGCTTTACTCGGTGGAGCTCCATAGAGCAACGCCAGCGGGAACGTTGTTGTTTGGTGCGGTGGACCATAAGAAATACGTCGAGAATTTGGTCACGCTACCAGTGTTGCCTGGTCCTGGCGGCTTGAGAGATAGGTTTATCGTGCAGGTGGACTCGATATTGCTTGGCGAAGATGGCAAGATAGCGACGCTTGTGTCCCTGTCGTGCACGGCGCTTTTGGACACTGGGTGCTCGCATACTTTGATTGCGCCACACATGATCAGCAAGATCTCGAAGCTTTTGGGCGGTGAGGGGGATGCCGAGAGTGGTTATACCGCTAATTCTACGTTGGTGAAGGACAAGAAGTTGCATATTACCTTCCCGGGAAAAACTATTGATGTTCCGCTCAATCTTGGACCAGCTGACGAGGACGGAATGAATGACTTGTACTACATCAGCCAGGATCTAAGCACGAACTTTGATATTATCATCGGACAGGATGTGCTAACCCAGATGTATCTTGTTTTTGATTTGGAAAGTTTAGAAATCAGTGTTGCGAGGCAGAGCACGTCTACCGAATCAGATATTGAAGTTGTGGGGGCCGATGGGAAGTTCAACAAGACAACAACTTACAAGCGCCAAAGAGGTGCTGCCAACCCCACAAAAATAGTTTCCACGTATTTACTACTTCTTAGTTTGTTCGTGACCCTTAGTGCATGTTTATAGTTTTCCCTAATGTAATAACTTCTAATTTGAGTTGCAATTCCGGGGTAAAACTTTGTAACGGCATTTCACGTTTTCATTCATTCTCGTTTCCACATTGCCGGAGAAATTTTTCTTTCTTTTTTTTTTTTTATTTTTTTTTGGTAGTCCCAGGCTTTTGTGCGCACTGATCTTTTAGATAATTTGCTTCTCTCTAGATCCCAAAGTATACCGAAAACCGGAGGACGCCACGATTAATTTTTTGTATGTCCGAAGATGAATGTGATCCAGAACACACTTTGCACAAAGCATATATAAACACTTGGGAAAAATGACGCCCCAGTTCGTTCTTTCTATTTTCTACCGTACTTTCTTCACCTGCTCCCAGCACCCCTTACAGACATGTTAGCATCGTTACCACAGGAAATCACCGAAATCATACTCAACAACCTCCACCAGGATGAATTACTCCAGCTTTCCCAAACAAATAGATACTTCAGAGCTCTAACCTTCCCAAGGTTATTCTCGGTGATCTCCATCGACTCCAGCCCCAAGTTATTCAGAAAAGGCACAGACTCGTTGAGACAGTACCAGGAGTTGCGAGGCGTGTTCAAGTTAAAGGACAGGTTCATCCGCGCGGTAAATATATCGTCAGTGTACTGCTTGAAGTTATTCTTCAAGACCTTGGTGGACAACCCGGTGTACGGGAAGTTTATAAGAGTCATCCACGTGGAAAACCTACCTGACATTCCCGATTTGGACATGGTGGAGTTATTGGAAGCAACGTTAAAGTTCATGACAAGATTGGAAATGTTTAACTGGAACCACGAGTACCCAATTCCAATGTCTTTGTTGGAGAACAATCATGAGTTGACGGCCGTGAATGGAAACATCACGAGTGATGCCACCACCGAGTTTGAGAGATACACGTTGCGTGAAGCCGTGGCGACTACAAACATGAGTTTGGGCCAGATAGAGAAACTCACATTGAGAAACATAGATTTGAATGAGATGACGACCGATTTGGCAAGCTTGAAGTCATTGACAGTAGAGAACTGCACCAACGAGGCACGTTTCTTGCTCAACTTGGACACCAATGCACCCAATCTTGAAGAGTTGGCCATATCAGTAGACGAACAACCATGCTTGCCCAAGATATTCAGCACCTTGGCATTGAGGACTTTGAAATTATCCATTCTCAATCATTGCAATATCATCAGAGTGAGTCAGATTTTGAAGAACCTCAACCCGGACTTGTCGCGTTTGGAGATCACCAACCAGCTAGACCGTGCCAGCTTCAAGATCTTGCAGGGCTTCTACAGCTTGGACTACCTCCACGTATCGGTACTCGAGAAAGACATCTACGAGTTATTGTCAGTGTTGAACCACGTCAAGTTCTTATCGTTGAATATCCTCGAGGCCACCGAGAGAAGAAACTGTTTGATTGCCAACGAGTTCTGGGACTGTGCAACCATGACTGACGAGAACCAAATCAAGTACACCGACTTCACGTTGGAATACCATAGAAAGTTGCCATACTTGAAGTGGTTACGATTCCAGGGCAACGACAACACATACATCTTTGAATGCAACCAGATTGATCCAATTATTTATAGAGAAGGGTTCCATCATTACTTTGAGAGTCTAGTAAATACGTTAATATAAAAGTTGTTTGGTTTACAAACATGAAAATGTAGATCATTTGAAATAGTCCCGGAATTACATCAATTATAACCATACAATGATGATTGTCATACCAGGGTGGAGATGATCGAAAAGGAGGTTTGTTTTTCCAAAGCAAAAGTGTTCTCTTGAACCATTTTAAACTGAAAATAACCGAATATAATCAGGGTAAATGAGAAGGCTGTAAGCTTTGGGATGAATGAACTACAATAGATGGTTGTGATAAAAGCTGCGTGTATTGGTGTCGGGGGGGGGGGTTTGTTATACACTGTGGGATGAAGAAGAAAGTGGTGCTGAAACCATGAAAAATTTTTTCACGCACATTTTGATCCTGCAAGATGAATTGTATTATGTCGTGTTGCGACATCCCAAAATGTCTCGCCGTCAACCAACGCGTGTCCCTGTGCCAAAAAAAAACTCAACAAACGGGATGCGTTGTATTTTTGTTGGATCCTGGAAATTTGAGTGTGTTTATTTGTTGGGAGGCACAGAAAGAGGTAGGAAAAAGTGGTTGAGAGTGTGTCATGAGGTTGTCCGGCGGTCATACAGACCATAAGTAACGATCGATGCACAACCTGGATGGATAACAACACCCCCCTACTTGTCCCCATCCACACCCAAACCATCTCCAACACTACCAAGTTCTGGAGTCCTCGGAGTTTTTTCTCTTGCGCCAAAAACGCACCCGCGATAAAGAAACCTTTTTCTTTTTTTTGGGTAAACAAAGAAACAAAGCAAATTTTTCTAATAGCCACAAAAAGGGAGTGGAAAAATCGACTTCACCCGTAATCGCCCACAACCTCTATCTCTATAAAAAGTAACCACAAGTACTCCCTACAAATTTATTCAAACGCCCTTTTCCTTCTCTTCTTCAATCCTACCTCACTTCACTAATCAACCAACCATGAAGCCAGAGATTGAACAAGAATTATCACACACCTTGTTAACTGAATTGTTAGCTTATCAATTCGCTTCTCCAGTCAGATGGATCGAAACCCAAGATGTCTTCTTGAAGCAACACAACACCGAAAGAATCATCGAAATCGGTCCTTCTCCAACCTTGGCCGGTATGGCCAACAGAACCATCAAGGCCAAATACCAATCCTACGACGCCGCTTTGTCCTTGCAGAGAGAAGTTTTGTGCTACTCAAAGGACGCCAAGGAGATCTACTACAAGCCAGATCCAGCAGATCTTGCTCCAAAGGAAGAACCAAAGAAGGAAGAAGCTCCAGCTGCCGCCGCTGCTGCTACTCCGGCTGCTGCCCCAGTCGCCGCTGCTCCAGCTCCATCTGCTGGTCCTGCTGAATCCATCCCAGATGAACCAGTCAAGGCTTCCTTGTTGATCCACGTCTTGGTTGCTCAGAAATTAAAGAAACCATTGGATGCTGTTCCAATGTCCAAGGCTATCAAAGATTTAGTTAACGGTAAGTCCACTGTTCAGAACGAAATTCTTGGTGACTTGGGTAAAGAGTTCGGTTCCACCCCTGAAAAACCAGAAGATACCCCGTTGGAAGAATTGGCCGAGCAGTTCCAAGACTCATTCAGTGGTCAATTGGGTAAGACTTCTACTTCATTGATTGGTAGATTGATGTCGTCTAAGATGCCTGGTGGTTTCTCCATCACAGCTGCCAGAAAATACTTGGAATCCAGATTCGGTTTGGGTGCTGGTAGACAAGACTCTGTCTTGTTGGTTGCTTTGACCAACGAACCTGCAAGTAGATTGGCTTCTGAAGCTGAAGCTAAGACATTCTTGGATACCATGGCTCAAAAATATGCCTCATCTGCCGGTATTTCCTTGTCATCAGCTTCTGCTGGTGCCGGTGCTGGAGGTGCCGCTGGTGGCGCCGTTGTTGACAGCGCTGCTTTGGACGCCTTGACTGCCGAAAACAAGAAGTTGGCTAGACAACAATTAGAGGTCTTGGCCAGATACTTGCAAGTCGACTTGAACTCAGGAGCTAAGTCTTTTATCAAAGAAAAAGAAGCTTCCGCTGTTTTGCAGAAAGAATTGGATTTGTGGGAAGCCGAACATGGTGAATTCTACGCCAGAGGTATCAAACCAACTTTCTCAGCTTTGAAAGCAAGAACCTATGATTCCTACTGGAACTGGGCCAGACAAGATGTTTTGTCCATGTACTTTGATATTTTGTTTGGTAAGTTGACCTCCGTTGACAGAGAAACCATCGACCAATGCATCCAAATTATGAACAGATCCAACCCAACTTTGATCAAGTTCATGCAATACCACATTGACCACTGTCCAGAATACAAGGGTGAGACTTACAAGTTGGCCAAGAGATTGGGTCAACAGTTGATTGACAACTGTAAGCAAACCTTGACAGAAGACCCAGTGTACAAGGACGTTTCCAGAATCACTGGTCCAAAGACCACCGTCTGCGCCAAGGGTAACATTGAATACGAAGAAGCCGAAAAGGATTCCGTTAGAAAGTTTGAACAATACGTCTACGAAATGGCCCAAGGTGGTGAAATGACCAGGATTGCCCAACCAACTATTCAAGAAGACTTGGCCAGAGTTTACAGAGCCATCTCCAAGCAAGCTTCCAGAGACAGCAAGTTGGAATTGCAGAAAGTTTACGAACAATTATTGAAGGTCGTTGCTGGCTCAGACGAAATTGAAACCCAGCAATTGACCAAGGACATCTTGCAAGCTCCAACTGGCGCCAACACCCCAACTGATGAAGATGAAATTTCCACCGCTGACTCAGACGATGAAATTGCTTCATTGCCAGATAAGACTTCAATTGCCCAACCAGTTTCTTCAACTGTTCCACCCCAGACCATCCCATTCTTGCACATTCAAAAGAAGACCAACGAAGGCTGGGAATACGACCGTAAGTTGTCTGCCCTTTACTTGGACGGTTTGGAATCCGCTGCTGTCAACGGTCTTACCTTCAAGGACAAGTACGTCTTGGTTACCGGTGCTGGTGCCGGATCCATTGGTGCCGAAATCTTGCAAGGTTTGATCAGTGGTGGTGCCAAGGTTGTTGTTACCACTTCTAGATTCTCCAAGAAGGTTACTGAGTACTACCAAAACATGTACGCCAGATACGGTGCTGCTGGTTCTACTTTGATTGTTGTTCCATTCAACCAAGGTTCTAAACAAGATGTTGACGCTTTGGTTCAATACATCTACGACGATCCAAAGAAGGGCGGTTTAGGCTGGGACTTGGATGCCATTATCCCATTCGCTGCTATCCCAGAAAATGGTAACGGTATCGACAACATTGATTCTAAATCCGAATTTGCGCACAGAATTATGTTGACCAACCTTTTGAGATTGTTGGGTGCTGTCAAATCCAAGAAGACCACTGACACCAGACCAGCTCAATGTATCTTGCCAATGTCTCCTAACCACGGTACTTTCGGTTTCGATGGGTTGTATTCTGAGTCCAAGATTTCCTTGGAAACCTTGTTCAACAGATGGTACTCCGAAGATTGGGGTTCCAAGTTGACCGTCTGTGGTGCCGTTATTGGTTGGACCAGAGGTACTGGTTTGATGAGCGCCAACAACATCATTGCCGAAGGTATTGAAAAGATTGGTGTCAGAACCTTCTCCCAAAAGGAAATGGCTTTCAACATCTTGGGTTTGTTGACTCCTCAGATTGTCAAGTTGTGCCAAGAAGAACCAGTTATGGCCGACTTGAACGGTGGTTTGCAATTCATTGAAAACTTGAAGGATTTCACTTCCAAGTTGAGATCTGACTTGATGGAATCTGCTGAAGTTAGAAGAGCTGTCTCCATTGAATCCGCTATCGAACAAAAGGTTGTCAATGGTGACAATGTCGATGCCAACTACACCAAGGTTACCGTTCAACCAAGAGCCAACATGAAATTCGACTTCCCAACCTTGAAATCTTACGATGACATCAAGAAGGTTGCTCCAGAATTGGAAGGCATGTTGGACTTGGAATCCGTCGTTGTTGTCACTGGTTTCGCTGAAGTTGGTCCATGGGGTAACGCCAGAACCAGATGGGAAATGGAGTCCAAGGGTGAATTCTCCTTGGAAGGTGCCATTGAAATGGCCTGGATCATGGGTTTCATCAAGTACCACAACGGTAACTTGAAGGGTAAGCCTTACTCTGGTTGGGTTGATGCCAAGACCCAAACTCCAATCGATGACAAGGACATCAAGGCCAAGTACGAAGAAGAGATCTTGGACCACTCTGGTATTAGATTGATTGAACCAGAATTGTTCTATGGCTACGATCCAAAGAAGAAGCAGATGATCCAAGAAGTTGTCATCCAACACGACTTGGAACCATTTGAAGCCTCCAAGGAAACCGCTGAACAATACAAACACGAACACGGTGACAAGTGTGAGATCTTTGAAATTGAAGAATCCGGTGAATACACTGTTAGAATCTTGAAAGGTGCTACCTTGTTTGTTCCAAAGGCTTTGAGATTTGACAGATTGGTTGCTGGTCAAATTCCAACTGGTTGGGATGCTCGTACCTACGGTATTCCAGAAGATACCATCAACCAAGTTGATCCTATCACTTTGTACGTCTTGGTTGCTACCGTCGAAGCATTGTTGTCTGCTGGTATCACCGACCCATACGAGTTCTACAAGTACGTCCACGTTTCCGAAGTTGGTAACTGTTCTGGTTCCGGTATGGGTGGTGTCTCTGCCTTGAGAGGTATGTTCAAGGACAGATACGCCGACAGACCAGTTCAAAACGATATCTTGCAAGAATCTTTCATCAACACCATGTCCGCTTGGGTCAACATGTTGTTGTTGTCTTCTTCTGGTCCAATAAAGACCCCAGTTGGTGCTTGTGCTACAGCTGTTGAATCCGTGGACATTGGTATTGAAACTATTTTGTCTGGTAAGGCTAAGGTTGTTATGGTTGGTGGTTACGATGACTTCCAAGAAGAAGGTTCTTATGAATTCGCCAACATGAATGCCACTTCCAACTCTCTTGACGAGTTTGCCCACGGCAGAACTCCAAAGGAGATGTCCAGACCAACTACCACTACTAGACACGGTTTCATGGAGGCCCAAGGTTCCGGTATCCAGGTTATTATGACTGCTGACTTGGCCATCAAGATGGGTGTTCCAATTCACGCTGTGTTGGCCATGTCCGCCACTGCTACCGACAAGATTGGTAGATCTGTTCCAGCTCCAGGTAAGGGTATTTTGACCACTGCCAGAGAACACCACGGTAACTTGAAGTACCCATCTCCAGCTTTGAACATCAAGTACAGAAAGAGACAATTGAAGGCTAGATTAGACCAAATCAAGGCTTGGGAAGAAGCTGAAATTGCTTACTTGCAAGACGAAGCTGAGTTGGCCAAGGAAGAAATGGGCGATGAATTCTCCATGCACGAATTCTTGAAGGAAAGAACTGAAGAAGTGTACCGCGAATCCAAGAGACAAGTTTCTGACGCTAAGAAGCAATGGGGTAACCAATTCTACAAGTCTGACCCAAGAATTGCCCCATTGAGAGGTGCCTTGGCTGCTTTCAACTTGACCATTGACGATCTTGGTGTTGCTTCCTTCCACGGTACTTCTACCGTCGCTAACGATAAGAACGAATCTGCAACTATCAACAGCATGATGCAACACTTGGGCAGATCTGAAGGTAACCCAGTGTTTGGTGTTTTCCAAAAGTACTTGACTGGTCATCCAAAGGGTGCTGCTGGTGCTTGGATGTTGAACGGTGCCATCCAAATCTTGGAGTCCGGTATTGTTCCAGGTAACAGAAATGCTGATAACGTTGACAAGGTCTTGGAAGAATACGAGTACGTCTTATACCCATCCAGATCCATTCAAACTGACGGTATCAAGGCTGTTTCCGTTACTTCTTTCGGTTTCGGTCAAAAAGGTGCTCAAGCTGTTGTCGTCCACCCAGACTACTTGTTTGCTGTTTTGGACAGATCCACTTATGAAGACTACGCCACCAGAGTTTCTGCCAGAAACAAGAAGACTTACCGTTACATGCACAATGCTATTACTAGAAACACTATGTTTGTTGCTAAGGATAAGGCTCCATATGCCGATGAATTGGAACAACCAGTTTACTTGGACCCATTAGCCCGTGTTGAAAATGCTAAGGAAAAGCTTGCCTTCAGCAACAAGGGTATCCAATCCAACCAAGCCTATGCTGGTGAAAATGCCAGAACCACTGCCAAGGCTTTGGCTGCCTTGAACAAGTCATCCAAGGGTGTTGGTGTCGACGTTGAATTGTTGTCAGAGCTCAACTTGGAGAATGAAACTTTTGTTGCAAGAAACTTCACTCCTGGTGAAATCCAATACTGCTCCAAGAGTTCCAACCCACAAGCTTCATACACCGGTACTTGGTCCGCCAAAGAAGCTGTTTTCAAGGCATTAGGTGTTGAATCTAAAGGTGCTGGTGCTAGCTTGGTTGATATTGAGATCACTCGTGACGTCAACGGTGCTCCACAAGTTGTCTTGCACGGGGATGCCGCAAAATCAGCCGCCAAAGCTGGTGTCAAGAACGTCAAGATTTCCATCTCCCATGACGACTTCCAAGCCACTGCTGTTGCCTTGAGTGAATTCTAGAGGATCTTTGTCTTTTTTGTAGAGTAGAGAATAGACAGAATACACTTGATTATTAAAGTATGATGGGATGATACCGTGCGTGTAAGTTGTCCAGACAGCACACATTTTGGTGTGTGGAAAGGCAACACAAAATTTAAAGGAGGCAGCCAAACTTCTGGCAGCACAGGGAAGGGAAAAAAAAGAAGGACAACTCAAAGTTGTTTGGGTGGGTTGACTATTATTTTTCCAACGATTTTTTTCTTGAATAATAAACAACTTAGATACTGAGAAACGAAGAGGAAGAAGAAGGAAAAAAAATAGACACCAGGACAACCAGTACTGTTTATTTACTAGATAAGATCATCGAATCCCACCTCAATGTCGGAACAGGAAGCATCTCTAAAAAGTGAAACACCTCCTGCGGTACCGAAGGAGGGTGTTGAACCAAGCAACGGAAAAGAAGAGGCAGTTCAGGAGGAACAGCCAGATCAATTGGAAAATGGCACCGAAACCCTGAACGGTGTTGATTCTCACGTTACAGACAACAACAACAACGTCAAGGAAGAAACACAAGGCGAAAACGAACAATCCGAAGAAGTCAATTCGAAGTCTGAAGAACAACCTGAAGAGTTGTCCTCGGAGGAACAACAACAACAAGAGCCACCTGTCGAAAACGACAGCACAAACAGCCCGGATAAGGTAGAGACAGAATCGGCGGGCAACAATGGATCAGCCACCGCAAACGTCGAGCCAGCCGAAGCCAATGATGAAGCTGGAGAGGAAGAACCAGGGCCACGACCAACTGATTCACCAAGGGCCCCACCGCCAACAACGCCAGTGCCACCCACCACAACTGTCACACCGGCGGACGAACTGTCTGTTCCCAGCACGCCCGTTTCGAACCGTAACCGCCAGCAATCGATCTTGTCAATTGGATCGAGCGGGACTGTTGACAATGCTCAAATCTTCAAGAAGGCTTTTGAGAATATTCTTACGTCCAAAGAAGCGAAGAAGGACGAAACTTTCAAGATCCTCATTCAACAAGCACTTGACTCGTTAAACCATCCTGAGTCCAAGAACCCACAGATCATTTTCAACGCATTGAAAGCTTCTTGTGAAACAGCCAGCACTGACTTGAAGTCCAAAGCTA
Organism: Candida pseudoviswanathii; assembly: GCA_030565125.1. NCBI lineage: Eukaryota > Fungi > Ascomycota > Pichiomycetes > Serinales > Debaryomycetaceae > Candida > Candida pseudoviswanathii. The sequence goes on along the minus strand of JAJMBE010000014.1, from coordinate 117,428 downwards.
TTGATTTGTTTGCTAAATTGTTTGACTATGCCCAGTTTGATAACGCAGCTGAGCAGATCAAGTTGACTAACGACTCGGTGAACGTTATTTCTGCATGTTTTGATGGCGAGGGAACTGATCCTGAGTTGGAATTGCAGGTGGTGAGAGCATTGATGCATAGTATACTTTTGATGCCGTGCCATGGTGCTTCTTTATTGCAAGCTGTGAGGCAAATCTATAATGTGTTCATTTTCTCGTTGACCGCTAGAAACCAGGCTGTTGCACAAGGTATTTTGACACAAGTAATTGGCACGATTTTCCAAAGGGTCGAAGAGTTTATGAAGTTTAAGAGCAAGGTAAGCAGCACCCCTAAATTGACCACTTCTTCGGAAGACGACGATGTGTTGGATGCCACCGTCGAGCCTAATCAACCTGCAGGAGAGAAACTCACTTTGAAGAGATTAGAGAAATTGAATGATAGCCTCACTGACGCCGATCGTGAGAACAACTTTGCTGGTGAAACCGAAGAAGATTTAGCCGTCAAGGATGCATTCTTGGTATTCAGAGCCATGTGTAAACTTTCAATCAAGTCTTTGGATTCCACCACCGTCGACATGAGGTCCCATTCAGTGAGATCAAAGTTGTTGTCATTGCATATTGTGCACACCATCTTGAAGGAACATATCGACATTTTCTTGAGTCACGATGTTCTTCTCTTGTCAACCAATTCCAATGAACAAGTGCGATTAATCAACGCTGTGAGGCAGTACATCAACTTGGCGCTTTCCAAGAATGCTGCTTCCGTGTTGGCACCAGTGTTTGAGATTTCGTTGGAGATTTTCTGGCTCGTTATTTCAAACTTACGTGCTGAATTTAAGAGGGAGATACCGGTGTTCTGGGACGAGATATATTTCCCAGTTGCAGAGATGAAGACTTCTAGCCCACACCAAAAGAGATACTTGTTGTCGATAATAGAGAGATTGTGCAATGACTCGCGTTGCATAATTGAGTTTTACTTGAACTATGATTGTGATAGCAGTATGCCAAACATCTGCGAGAAGCTTTTCGATTACTTGACCAAGCTTTCATTGCAAAGAGTCGAAGTAACCCCTCAACAAAAGTATGCCTTCCGTGAAAACAGGAGAAGCCAAATCTCCGTGTATGACATCAACAAAATTTCCAACTTGACAAGCAAAACCATGTCTTCAAAACCACCAGAGCCAGAGATCTACAGTCTATTCCCACTAGAGTATGCATTGAAAATGACCTCGATTGGATGCGCAGTGGCATTTTTACGCTCATTGTATTCGTGGGCTCAAAGAGGTTTAAATAACAACAACACCCATACAAGGAATCTTTCTGTCAATGCTGGAGACACAAATAATGGCTCATACTTGTCGCTCAGAAATAGATCGGACTCCAACAACACTTCGATGAATGCTTCTAGGAACCATTCTTTTGTGAATGGCGAATCGCTTACAGCTGACAGCGATAACCCAGAACAGTTTGAAAACCAAAAGCAAAGAAAGAAGGCGTTCTTGGAAGGTGTTCGTCAATTCAACCAGAAGGCTAAGAAGGGATTGAGTTATTTCATTACCAATAGTTTCCTTGAGTCTGATGATCCGAAAGTGGTAGCCAAGTTTCTTTTAGAGACTGATGGATTAGATAAAGCTGTCATTGGGGAATATCTTGGGGAAGGTGGTGAGAAGAATATCGCCATCATGCATGCATTTGTTGATGAATTGGAATTTGACAATACCGATTTTGTTGATGCCATGAGGAGATTTTTGCAATCATTCAGATTACCAGGTGAGGCACAGAAGATTGATAGATTTATGTTGAAGTTTGCCGAAAGATACGTTTTGGGTAATCCTGGCATATTTGCTAACGCCGACGCCGCCTACATTTTGTCCTATTCAGTCATCATGTTGAATACTGACTTGCATTCTCCACAAATCAAGAACAGAATGACTTTTGATAGTTTCGTTATGAACAACTCGGGAATCGATGATGGTAAGGACTTGCCAAGGGAATTTTTGGAGAAGATCTTTAACGAAATTCAGAGCAACGAAATCAAATTACAATCAGAGCAACATGCTGCTTTGTTGGCTGGTGATATTGCCGTCACTCCAAGTGCTGGTCAATCCATTGGATTCTTTGGTGGTCGTGATCTTCAACGTGAGGCCTACATTCACGCTTCAAGAGAGATGGCTACCAAAACTGAAAAGTTGATGAGAAGCTTGGGCAAGAAATTGAGAACCGAGAATCTGGACGGTGTGTTTTATGCTGCTACCAGTGTGTTGCACGTCAAGTCCATCTTTGATACGTTGTGGATGTCGGTGTTGGCTGCGCTTACTCCTCCATTCAAGGAATACGATGAAGAGGATGTCACCAGAACTTGTCTCGAAGGTATCAAGTTGTCGATACGTATCGCGTGTATGTTTGACTTGGACTATGCCAGAACATCGTTCATCAGTGCTTTGGTCCAATTCCAGAACCTCAACAACTATCAAGAAATGAAGCAAAAGAATGTTGAGGCCATTCACATCATGTTGGACTTGGCAGTATCTGAAGGCGACCACCTTGGAGAAGGTGCATGGATCCAAATATTGACATCTATTTCTCAGTTGGAAAGACTACAATTGATTGCCCAAGGTGTTGATCAAGATTCTATCCCAGATGTCACAATTGCCAAGTTGGTGACGAGGAATTCCGTTGACACCACAAGAACAAGCAGCAGTTTCTTTTCGTTCTCATCGTCACAGACCCCAGCACAATCCGCTGCCAGCAAGTTCCATAACCAACATTTGTCTCCAGAGGTTGCTTCCATGTTGACGAAAACCGAATTAGAAGTTGCTATAGATAAGGTGTTCACGAACAGTGCCAATTTATCTGGGGAAAGTATTGTGGAGTTTGTCAAAGCTCTTTCTGAAATTGCTCAAGAAGAAATTGATTCGTCTGGTCAAAGCACAAACCCAAGAACCTATTCCTTGCTGAAAGTGGTGGATATTTGTTACTACAATATGAACCGTATTCGTTTGGAATGGTCCCACCTTTGGGCAACCATGGGTGAAACCTTCAATGCAGTTGGTTGTCACACTAATCCAGCCATCCTGTTTTTCGCATTGGATTCATTACGTCAGTTATCCATGAGATTTTTCGAGATTGACGAGTTGGCTCATTTCAAGTTCCAAAAGGAATTCTTGAAACCTTTCGAGTACATTATAATCCACAATGATTCGCTCGAAGTCAAAGATATGGTTTTGGAGTGTATAAATAATATGATCCTTGCAAGAGCAAGCCAGATCAAATCTGGTTGGAAGACCATTTTTGGAGTTTGCACTGCCGCCGCCAAAGAAAACAAGGAATCACTCGTTATGAAGTCCTACAAGATGGCAAACTGGATCAACAAGGAGTACGTTGAAGAAGTTAGACAACAAGAATCATTCTCAGATTTGGTGGTTTGTTTCACTGTTTTGGCCAAGAATGAGAAATTCCAAAGAATTAGTTTGTTGTCGTTGGACGTCTTGTCAAGATTGATTCACGAAATTGCTCAGTATACTGTTCTCAATGGTGCTCACGATTCCAATGGTAAATCCAAATCGAACGACCCAGAGAACAACGAGTTTTTGGTCAAGTTGTGGTTCCCAGTCTTGTTTGGGTTCCACGATATTATCATGACTGGAGAAGAGTTGGAAGTGAGATCTAGAGCATTGACTTACTTGTTTGACGTATTGATGAAGTACGGTGAATATTTCGATCTTGAATTCTGGGATGTCATTTGCCAGAACTTGTTGTTCCCAATTTTCAGTGTTTTAAGCAACCATTGGGAAATCGGTCTTGATGACCTCAATGACAAGTTATCTGTGTGGTTGTCGACAACGTTGATCCAAGCATTAAAGAGCATGATCACTTTGTTCACCCACTACTTTGACGCTTTGAGCAGAATGCTTGATGGATACTTGGCGTTGATCATATCGTGCATCTGTCAAGAGAACGATACCATAGCGAGAATTGGTCGTGAATGCTTAACAGCATTACTAACAGACAATGCACAAAGTTTTAGCAATGAGCATTGGGCTAAAATCAGCGACGCTCTTGCGAACTTGTTTGAGTTGACAACGGCCAAAGAATTGTTCACTTCCGATCCACTCCGATCCAAGAAGGCAGATGAAAGTTTTGGCGACATGGCCAACGAAGATAGTCAGAATGGCAATGGCGAAGAGATTGAGGCCAATGAATCCAAGAATAGTATTATTGACGACGCCGAAGAAAGATTGAAGAAATCAAAGGAGAAATCCTCCATTGTCGTCAAGAGTGTCTTGCAGTTATTGTTGATCCAAAGCTTGTCTGAATTGTTTGAGAACGACGACTTTTACGAAGGTGTGCCATATGACTATTTGATGAAGATGTCTGACTTATTGAACAGCAGTTATAACTTTGCAAAGAAGTTCAACGATGACTATGATTTGAGAGTTAGGTTATGGAATGCTGGAGTGATAGAAAGATTGCCCAACTTGTTGAAACAAGAGTCATCCTCCGCAGCTGTGTTCATCAATATCATGTTCCGCATGTATTGTGACGATGGTAAGGTTTCGCCAGCCAATAAGCAGACCTTGATCAACAAAGTTGTTCCATTGTGCAATAGCATCCTCAAGAGATACTCCGAGTTGGATGAAACCAACCAACAACGCAATATCTCGACTTGGAAACCCGTCATTGTTGAGATTTACGAAGGATATGTGGAGTTGGACGACGAAGATTTCAGAAAGCACGCTCCTAGTCTTTATAACTTGACGTTGAGGTTGTTTTCCAAGAGCATATCTGGTGATTTGAGAATGGCTTTGAAAGCGTTCCTTACCAGGGTTGGAGAGGAGTTTGTCACGACGCCATCCAATTAAAGTGGCTATATATACAAAAAACAATCTGGTGCGTGAGCAAGCAAGTAAGCTAGTACATATATATGTGTGTGTGTGTGTGTGTGTGTGTGTGTGTGTTACAAAGTAATAATACAATAATAATTTCGTTTCATTGTCGTTTGATTATAATTGTAGCCACCAGTTTGTGTCCTGTTGATGTTGCGGTCGCACCACAATTTTCATGTTGGCGAGGCTTTACCCGGCTGGTGGTGTAGCCTGGCCCGCAGTGTTTCCTGCACATACTCCGGCCAAAAAAGCTAGTCACTGAAAAGTGAGTTCCACAGCAAAAACCTCAGACAGAGAGAAAATTTTTTCTTTGCATTTTTCAACGAACAGAAAAACTCAACCAAATTTTTTTTCTTTCTTTTTTGGAATAGGAAGGAAAGAAGTATACAAACAATGTCATTTCAAAATAAAGTATGTCTAGATTGATTAATTGGCAAGGGAAACGAGGGCACGAGAGCATTGGGAAGAACATAGGATCAGGACCAGCGAAAAGCCACGGAGTTTTCGTGGAGAAGGAGCGTTTTTTTGCAATTGGCAACAAGGGATCTCCCCTAGATTTTCTACCACCTTTTTTTCCACCAAGCAACCACGATTCAGCAAGGGATACATGTGGGGCTATATATGAGAGCGACTATAGAGAATCCATCTACTGCCCGTCAACGAATTGCAGTCAATTGGGTTGTCTGGCTTTGTCGATTGCCAAAGCAGGATTTTTTTAGCCCCCCCTCCCTCCATCGTGTGAGGTGAAATTGAGTGAGTGAGAAAGGTCAGGTCACGAGAGAACTGAGAAACTTTGTGCAACCCCAAGTTTTTTCTTTTACTACGACTATTATTATTTCAGTCTATTTAATTGGTGGGGTCAGATATTTGATGATTTTTTTTTGGGGGAGGGAGTCTTTGGGGTATTTTTAGTTTATGGAAGTCTCTATCAGTGCTCTTGTTTTCCCTTCGTGGTTTTGCCTCAATGGACGAAACATCGTTGGTACTAACATTTGTTTTATTAGAATTTGTACGACTTGTTGGGTAATGACGTCGAAGAAGACGTTGCCCCAGCTGGTCCAACCAGAGAAGTTGTCAAGAAGAACACCTCTTCTAAGAAGGCTGATGTTGCTCCAGCCTCTGCTGACCCAGCCAAGGCTAAGAAGAAGAAGCCAGTCACCGGTAACGAAGCCGCTTTAAAGAACAAATTCAACAACAAGGACGTTGCTGCTCCACAATCCACCGCTACCAAACACACCAAGAAACCATTTGACCGTCACTCCAGAACCGGCAAGACCGACTCCAAGAAGAAGTTGCAACAAGGCTGGGGCCAAAGTGACAAGAGAGAATTGGAAGGTGAAGTTGAAGGCACCGAAGATGCTGAGGCTGAATTGCAAGCCGAAGCCGAAGAAGGTGCTGAAGCCGCCGACGCCACCCCAAAGAAATCTTTGCAAGAATACCTTGCTGAATTAGAATTGCAAAAACAAGAATTAGATGGCGCCAAGAAGCTCAGAGAAGCCAACGAAGGTGCTGAATCCAAATGGACCGCTGAAGAAAAGATTGAGAAGCAAGAAGAAGTTTTCTTTGCTTCCACCCACGTCAAGAAGTCCAAGGCTAAGGCCCAAAAGGAAAGGGTTTTCTTGGACATTGAAGCTTCCTTTGCCGACGAACAACCACAACAAGCTGCCAGAGGTGGTTTCAGAGGTGGCAAGAGAGGCGGCGCCAGAGGCGGTGCCAGCAAAAGAGGTGGTGCCAGAGGTACCTCCACTGCTGCTAAGCCAGAAGTCAACGACAAGAACTTCCCATCCTTGTAAAAAGGATTCAGATAAATTTTTATCCAGCAACAATGAAAATTTATACTTGAAGATTTATTTGGCATATATGTATTTATTTCCTTCTTCATTAATGACCGTTTTGTTAATGATGACGATGAAATATTAGTATATATTATTTTTGTAACAAGTTGTTTTCTTTTCCCCGATTTAAACAAAAAGAACTAATTTACGAGTTATTGAATTATACTTTAAAGGTTTATAAAGTAGTATGGGGCAAATGATGGCAATAGGTAGCGTCGTTGTAGCGGGTCCCAGCTGTACAGCCCTAGCCCGTGCGCTGCCCATATATTTTTTCATATGCAACGCTAAGTTAAATTTTGCGGTCTCTCCACATTACCTGAACATTTTTTCTGTCTTCCTCTCTGTATTTTCAACCCTTACTTTTTGTTCTCCCTCTCTGCCACTTACGACCATTAGCTTGCAACAACCCACGCACCCACTTAGACAATTTCCCCCCTCCAATCACTTGAGTTATGGACAGCAGTAGCGATCAACCGAGTGATACTTTACAACAATCACCGTCCATATCCTCGTCGACGTCGGCGAGCTCGTACCGCGATTACGCAGTAGGCAAGCTAAACCTGGTTGTCGCCAAGGGCAATAGAATAGCCGAATCCAAGCCGGGCAGCAAACGAGCATTCGCGATAAATACCGCTTCTTCATTGTTGGAGAAGGGATACGACCGATATAATAATTCCAACAGCAACGGTGGCAATTCGCGCCGAAACAGAAGTGGATCCTACGACCTCACCGACGAGCAGATCTCTCACATCGAAGCCATGGCCGATTCAGCAGACGCAGAAAAGCAGCCCAAGACCAACCACTTTGCCGATCGGATGATCGAGAAGTTGTTGAAGTCGGTGTTGCCCCAGGACATTCCCGAGAGGGAACTTTTCGAGAAACGATTGAATGACCCCGACAGAAACAAGCGACCAGGGTTGTCGCTAACAGTTCTCGCATCCAATGTCAAGCAAATGGCTGGCAAGATGACAAACTTCTTCGCTGTGCAGTACGAAGTAATGAGAATCATTTCATGGAAGCAACCCTCAAAGACGATCAGTGTGTTGGTGTTGTATACCGCAGCATGCATGTGGCCACATTTGGTGTTGGCGTACCCATTGATGTTTGTATTGTTTGGAGTCTTGATTCCTGGATTTGTCTATAGACACCCAATGAGAAACCCAGACTTGATCAAAGTCAAGAGGAGGGGCCAATCGTTGTGGAGTTTCTTGTTTGATTCGCCAGATACTAGTATTGTTGAGGATTTGATCAACGAGGACTACCTCCGTGAGGATGCCGAAGTGGCATCATCGACGTACTCCGTTTCTGAAGAGGTTTCAGAAGCAGGTGTTTCTACATCACAGGCCGAATCAGATACTTCAGGCGGTGGTGACGCTAGCCCGAAGAAGGACACAGCTAGACATAGAAAGTCACAGGTGGCATTGTTGATAAACTTGCGGGATTTCCAGAATTTAACTACCGATATATTGAAAGGAGTTAACGAAGCAGAAAAGTTTTACTACGAGACTGCTGGATTCAAAGACGAAAGATTGTCGACGTTTATATTTTATGGTGTCTTGGTTGCAACTTTTGGAATTCTTTTTGTGGGCCAGTTCATTCCTTGGAGATTGATATTTATCCAAGCAGGCTGGGGAGCTGGTATTTTGTCCCATCCAAAGTGTAAAAAGTTCCTTGTTGACGCCAGCAAAGCTAGAAAGCAAAAGGCACTTTTGGCCAAGTTGAATGCACAAGCCAATGAACCCGAACCCACACCAGAGATTATTGTTGAGGATACGGATCATGTCATCAAACAGTTTGACCGTAATGATATTATAGTTGACGATTCGCCAGAAGTAAGAGTGGTGGAAGTGTGGGAGTTGCAAATCAAGAGCATTCTCAAACACTCCTGGTCGTTCTACAGATACTCCAATACTATTTACGACAAGAATAACAAGTCAAGGGTTGCTGGCAAGAGACCATCTGGTGTGGACAAATTATCCAAAGTGTACCCACCAGTCGATTGGAAGTTTGATTTTGGGCTTGTCAACAAGTGGAACTTGGATACCGACCCCGCTGAGTTTATCCGGGAGAGGTCATTGAACCCATCGTTGTTCATTATTAAAGAGGGAGAGAAAGACGGTTGGATTTACGACAATATGGAAGGAGTTGTCCACCTGGATATCATTTACGAGTTTAGAAGAAGAAGGTTGTCAAGAGAATGTTACAGATATGGCCGTCCTCCAAAAGAGCCATCCAAGTACTAAGCAACAAGAAGGAATAGACTTTTGGTTTTTTTGTTAGTTTGTCTTTCGCTGAATCTATACGAGTGTATATGCATGTAATCCTATAGGTCATCGTCATCAACACCTGGCATTCCGAAGAACAAAAGCTTGTAGCACGGCGATTCAGGATCCGTGAAGTGGTCGTAGTTGTTGGTAGTCCTTGAACCACAGTGGAAACAGAAGCTTGTCATACACTCAGAGCACTTCATTTTGTTACATCCTTCCGTTTTCTCAATCACAGCACGGCAACCAGGACACTCCCTGACGTCTGTACCTTCTCTGATCAACTGTTGGAACAACTGATCCATCCTGTACTCGTCCAAAGCCCTAATAATCACGTTTCTTCCGTATTTCGCATTCAAGATCTTCTTCTCATGCGAGTCCGACGGCAAGAGTGGGTAATTCTCTAAGTCCTCAATGGGGATACCCAGGTACTTTGCATCTTCACTGACCTTATTGCATATTTTGAACCTGGCGTGGTACGACTTCCTGCAGTCGTTGCAGAACGCGTACTTGCAACTCGGACACACCACGAGCTTTTCGTCCAAATCCTCTCTAAATATCACTTCGTCGCATCCAACTCTCGGACACGTGACCATTCGGTTGGGCAAGAGTCTCCCAATTAGTTCATACTGACCTTTTTTAAACAATGTGTAGTATCGCTTGACTAGTTCCTGGTCCTGCAATAATTTGGACAACATTTTCAACGGCACCGTTGGGGTCAATAGATGGTTGACTATATCTCGCGCCTTCCTGTTGTTGTTCATCCATGATTCCAAGTTCATGAACTCTTTCTTGCTATCTAGGTACTTCTTGGTGCACTCGAAATCAGGACAGTGGACTTTCTCGATGTCGCCCGAGACGATGCATGATTGGAAATACGCAACCAAACACTTGTTGCAAAACACGTGTCCGCACTCGTCAAACTTGGTACAATGGGAGCCTTTTAGATCTGTTTGGCAGATCTCACAAGTATATGTTTGTGAGTTGAACTGTTGCACTTTGCACTCGAGATCAGAGTCGACCACATGGTAGTACTTTTCAATGTCAAAGATATCCAATGCCTCGGGGAGTAGCTCGCGGAGATGGTTCTGTGACTGGTCCTGTAGGTAGTCGATCAAGTTGAACAACACCTGGTCCTTGTACTCTTCCCAGATACTCTTGAGGTGGGCTGTTATCTCACGCAACTTGAGCGGTTCTAACCAAATGCACGAGACTTCAATGTCTGGCGGAGAATCGTAGGGGTAGGACTCATTCAACTGGAAGGTGAGTTCGAACGGAGGTAGATTGTTTACCGTTCGTGATGACATGAGTGTTGTTTCATTACCATTTCTCAGGTTTAGTCGTACCGGAACCCCTTGGTCAACGCTAATCGGTATCGACACCGCTCCCGATAGCGATTTGAAATCGATCTTTGAATCTGGGTATATGAGCTTGCAAGACTGGAGTTCTTGTACCTTTATATCGTCGGAGAACTCCATGTCCTCCGTCTCGTAATCTTGACTATCACTGACCATTATCAATGTACAGGGAGCTTGTCTTAGTGGGCTGACTGTGTGGATGCTTTCAGATAAAGAGCAGCTCCAGAAAATTTCCATGATGATTATGACTGTGCGTAATGTGCAGTCCCTAAACAAACACAAGCGATCTTTGAACAACGAAGAAGAACAAGCAAAGTGGCTGCAGCGAAAAATTAACCAACCAAGTTGTTAACACGCTAAGCACAAACCACGCCGTCACTCCTTTAACACTCCTTTTTTTTGCAATGGATCAATTTGCTAATAAGGTCAGAACATTCGATGCGTTCCCGAAAGTAGATCCGAGCCAGCAAGTACGGTCCCAGAGGGGTGGGTTTTCCACCTTGGTGACTTACGTGTTCGGGTTGCTTATAATCTGGATAGAAATCGGTGGATACATTGGAGGATACGTTGATCGTCAGTTCACAGTGGATGACCAGATACATTCGGACTTGACAATAAACATTGACATGATTGTGGCGATGCCTTGTGAGTTCCTTCACACCAATGTCGAGGATATGACTCGCGATAGATACTTGGCGGGAGAAACGTTGAATTTTGAAGGTATCCATTTCCTCGTGCCTCCTAGTTTCAGGATCAACAACCCGAATGATTTCCACGAGACCCCGGAATTGAACGAGGTCATGCAAGAGGGCTTGCGAGCAGAGTTTAGGAGCCAGGGAGCTAGAGTTAACGAAGGTGCACCTGCATGCCACATTTTTGGGTCCATTCCGGTGACTCAAGTTCGTGGTGAATTTAGAATCACAGCCAAAGGTTTCGGATACAGAGATAGGCTGCATGTCCCAATGGAAGCGTTCAATTTCTCGCATGTCATTCAGGAATTCTCCTTTGGTGAGTTCTTCCCATTCATAAACAATCCCTTGGATGCTACTGGGAAGATCACCGAAGAGAAATTGCAAACGTACATGTACTATGCCAAAGTTGTGCCTACGTTGTATGAGCAAATGGGATTAGAGATTGACACCAACCAGTACTCGTTGACTGAGAGCCAGAGCGTTGTTCAAGTGGACGAGCACACCCATAGACCAAATGGCATCCCAGGTATTTACTTCAGGTACGACTTTGAGCCAATAAAGTTGGTTATCCGTGAGAAGCGTATCACATTTGTTCTGTTCATCACAAGATTGGGCACGATTGCAGGAGGCCTTTTGATCGCTGCCAGTTATTTGTTTAGGTTGTACGAAAAGTTGTTGTTGATTTTGTATGGTAAAAAGTATGTTGACAAGGGCAAGGAAAAGAAGCAAGGTGGGCTATTGGATAACGAAGTGGACCACCTTCCAAAGCGTGATGAATAGATTGTACTATAGGAAGTAATACACGTAGAAGCGAAATCTTATTCCTCGCGCTTTTGTGTTTTACATAGCCTTCGAGCGGATTTATCTTACATAATCCGCGAGAGATTATCAAATTACCTAAAAAAGAAAGTCTATGCGACCTTATATTTTTTTTTCCACCCTCCACTTCCTTTTTCTATCTTGCTTTTGCTGTTGAAACTTCAAATTGCAAATACAATACGCTACCTTTAGACTGAGAGAAAAGACTATGGAAGAGAAGAAAAAGATTCGCAGAAGTCGGAACGGGTGTCATAACTGCAAGCGATTGAAGATCAAGTGTGACGAAAAGAAACCGGCCTGTTCGTACTGTATCAAGACCAAGGTACAGTGCGATTACTCAATTCGACTTACGTGGGGCGGACGTCCCTATAAAGCGAAGAAGAAACAACCGGAGCTGAAATCTGAGTCAGTACCAACCATCACAAGGGGTGAATCTACACCCTTCAATCACACAAGTGTCGAGTCGCCGAGGCAACAGGGGAGACAAACCCCCGAGATCCAGTTTATTTTGCATGATTTTACCACTGATCTGGTCAAGTCACCAGCTTCCCCCGCTGAATCAGTGTCGACCCAGCAAGAACCGCCAGAATACTATAACAACAAGCGAAGGAAGATCAGTCATGACAGCAGTAATCGCCAAGAGGCTGGAGCTATTCACTCATTCACCCATACCGTCTCGCAGCCAACGTTTTTAACACCGCATGGCACTTCGATACTTGGGAAAGAAGATGCTAAGAAGCAAACTGGACAACACATCCCCGATTTCCTAGGGGCCCCACTTCATTTGGGAGACTCACCAGCACAACAGCGGACTCCGTTGAACGACATCATACCACAGATCAGCAATGGCATGGATCACTTGAGCAACGCCCTAGCAGACATAGGCTATGAACACTTCCAGTTACAAAATTCAGACATATTCAACGAGTTTATCCAAAACCCAGAGAAGTACAATAAGTTCACCCAGTTAGACAGCAGCTCCGATAACCTGGAAAGATCGTTCTTGAACAACTACTCAGAGGATATTACTAGGATCGAAAAGTACCTACCGCGAGACCTGTCCAACATCTTTGGCGACACCGTGCCCATGAGACTGTTGTCCAATTTCTCGCGTGCGCCTAGAATCCAAGAGCTAAGTGGGTTTGATGACGAGCCCACAGAAGAAGAATACTGGCAGTCTATCCCACCGCTGCTTGTGCCGTTACCCACATTGCTTTTGAACGTCCCATTTTACAGAAACTTGATGCATTTTTGGATCAACGTGGCGTCACACCATTTGGTGCCTGCATCGTCTCGAATTTATTCGGATAATCCGTTCAAGATTTTGCTCACACAGATGGCAATGGAGTATCCGTCCATCTTGAACACGCTTTTGGCGTTTTCTGCCAAGATGAGGTCCAACTTGATTGGCAAAGACGATACCCCGGTTGTGGTCATTGACCAATTGTTGTCTCGCTCGTGTACCGAACTTTTAAGATTACTCAAGAACAAGGACAGTGCTACTTCAGATCAAACATTAGCTACCGCGATGCTTCTTTCGTGTTTCGAAGTCTTTAACTCCAAGGATTTCAGCCGCCATAGGGCACATAACATCGGTGCCAGACAAATCATCAAGGCAAGATCGGCTGCGGTGACCCGTGTACGTGGTCCGGATGCGGGGACAGAGAAGGATATGACATTCTTCTTAATGAGATGGTTTGTGTATACAGACGTGATCGGAGCTCTCTCGTCCACAACCAATTCACGTGATTACTTATTGACGTCAGGGGACTCAAGCACCTATGAACCATTGGAGTCGGTGACAATGTTGAATGAAATTGACAACATACGGGATAGCGAAATAAGGTACCCCAAGAAGAATATCGACTATCTCATGGGGTTTGATATCAAATTTCTTCCACAGTTTGCCAAGATCACCATGCTTATTAGAGAGGTGAATCTTTTGTTGCAGCAGTCCGAACACTTACCAAGTATCCCGCTGAATATAGTACACAAGGCACTCGAAGTAAAGGAAGCACTTTTAGAGACGCGCAAACGGGATGAGGACGAGGTGTTGAACAACCACGAGAAGCTAATTGAGCTCAAGTCAAAAAGAAAAAGCCTGGACGTTGCTGACAATGGCTCACCGGAAGAAATTCGCAACCTTATCCAAGAGAATGATATACTAAGATACACAAACAAGGTATTCTGTGACGCTGGGTTGATCCACTTGTACCGCCGTGTGTTGTTAATGCCACGTGAATCCAAATTAGTACAAGACTTGGCTATGGGAATAGGCGAATTGGCCAAAACGCAAATCGAATCAAGGTCTCCAGCTGACATTTGCTGCATTTTCTGCTTTTTCACCGCGGGTTGTGAAGTGCTTGATTCTAACATGCAAGAATACTTTGAATACCGGTTCCGAAACTTGGCTGAGATGGGAAACACCAACGCCAGAAAGGGTCTTGAAATCATGAAGCGGTGCTGGAAAACCAAAGAGGACTGGATTGTGGCAGCCAAAGCGCTAGATCTTGACCTAACCTTGTTGTAAAAAAAATGTTTGCAAAACAAAACAGGAAACGCGTGTGACTGAGTAATGTGTAGCGAGGCAAAAAAAATAGTGTGCCGTCTCTGAACACCGCGACGAAGGATAACGAGAAAAAAAATCAGAGCTAAAACATTTCTTTCAATCTCTTCCCCTTCTTCATCACCACCATCCAACCAACCACCAGAACTACACCCAAATAGAAATACGACCGATCGATTGATACTAGGTTTTTTTTTTGTTTCTTGAACAGCTGGTAGTGTTGACGTTTAGTGTGTGTACTACTTCTTCTTTATATTACCTTTTTTCTCGTATTCGGCTCCAGCGTTGCTTTTTGATTTGAGTAGAGACAGAGGATGTCAAACCAACTGCAGCGTATCGAGACATCCCAGCAACTCGAGCGGATCGAGGGGCGACTGAAACCCCCTGAGTTTGATAATTTGGTTCGAAAGATAGCGGTATCTCTGATGGCCGACGTCAAGGACGGTATCCATAAGGAGGTGCTCAAACTATCGGTCGCCTATTTGAACAAGTACAAGGATAATCCCCACTGGTTCTGTGATGAGTACATGCAACCAATTGCAAGCAATGCTTTGATAGTTTTTTCACTCGGTGGCACTCCCGTCATTGAGAATTTGAAGGCCGGCATTGCCAGGTCCCTAACTAGCTGCCCCAATTGTTTGGTAGGATTTGCTGAAGGTAAAGCAATGGTGAGATCCCGTTTCCTAGTCCAGAATAGAACTCCTGTCCCCAACGTGAACGAATTCCTCAACACGATATCGAACTGGGAAGTCAAGTCATTGACTCCGATATTGGATGAGCTTCTTTTGCTGTTCAACTCCGTAGAATCCCATTCGGGTGCACTTGTCGTTTGTGTTTACTGGTGCATGACCAACCCCGATCTCCTCAGAAACCACCCAGATGTAAGAGAGAAGTATGGAAGAATATCACAGGGTCTCCAGCGCATTGATAGGCTCCCGACGCCACAAGATTTGCTTCCCGGTTTGTTCTATGTTTTACTCGAGGGTGACACCGAGCAACAGCATTGGGGTAACAAATGGATAGAATCGTTAAGACAGAATCAAGAATATTTCAGGCAACAGCCGTTGCTGGAACTGGTAATAGTGGAGTTTTCAAAGCACCTTTACAGAGTGCAGCGTGACGGGTACTTTTCCGTGTACTATGCGGGCAAGTTCTGGGATAACTTGGATGTGATTATAGATGTTATTAGTGACGAGGCACTCATAAGTCGACTTAATACCCCACAGGATATCATGGTCATGAGCGAGTATATCAAAGTGCAGTTCGTGTCACTAATCAGCGTTCTTTGCAAACACATACTTTCACGTCTTGCGATGCAGATTCCCAGCATCTTCAAAGTGTTTTACAAGTTGTTGTTGCGATTGAAAACTGAATTCTGGCTGCTAGCAGAAGGTTTTAAGTTTGAGCTTTTGTTGAATGAGATACTAGGAGACCCAGAGTATTCCAAGCAATTGTTAACGGTGCCAGACAGTGAAGTGAGTACTTTGACAGCGTGGATTTCTCCTCTCAGGGAATCCTTGTCGGCACTGCATCGTGTGAGAGCCGCTACAAGAATTGGCTCGTTCTTTTTGGGCCAAACCCAAGTTTCCGAAAGCATTAGAATTCAAAGAGTCAACAAGTTGCACGAGCTTGGGTGTCAGAACCTATCTGTGGCGTTCGATGATGCAGGGTTGAATGATATCAGGGTGTATGGACCCGGTACAGAAATACCGCTACACAATGCGCTTGAGCTTAGAGGCAAAATCGAGTATGATGCGGATGCCATTATCAGAGCCGCCATCAGTTCAGTAGGTGACGCTTCTTCGAGACAGTTATTATGCCAGTGCTTGTACTATGATATGTTGTTGTTGGTCAATAGCACCCGAATTCTTTTAGACGGAGAAAAGCTCACTATTTTTGATTGTTTCCCAGTTCTTTGGGAGTGTGCTTACAAACTCAACTTGCGTTCCAATGTTACTTTGGTAAAGGCAGTTATTGCTGGCTTTGCTCCAATGGTACAAGCGGTTATGTTTGAGGAAGTCAAGGCTGACTCTATAATGAGGGAGCAGATAGGCGCCAGAAAGCGTCACAATCAAAACATGGAAGCCATCACAAAGTCACAGAAGAAGATCTTTGAATTCTTCGGTCTTATTGACCAAAAGCACATTCAAGAGATTGTTACTGACTCAGCATGTGCACAAGCGATATGGGCCTGCATATTTTCCCCATTGGTGAGTCAAGCTGCATTGGATTTCATTAATGAAGTCTACAGTGCCGGTGGTAGACTAGAAACTTTTAGGGAATGTCTTTCGACAAATCTCCAACTATCCTTGAACGCTATTACGATCAACGTGCATATTCTAACCGAGTTGAAGAGTTACGAACCAACCCCAAAGGCGGTGAGAATCATCATGGACATTATACAAGCTTTGGCAGATCCTGTGGATTCGGCGTTGACTTCGTCGAATGTCAAATGTGATCTTGAATTGATGTCTTTGTGGCAGAGAACGTGGCTGTTCCTCATTATGATATTCACGACAACACCAGCCTGGTCCAACCAATATCATTTGGAGAGAATGGTTGAATTCACCAGAGATACGTTAGATTTATGTCATTTGCTTTTAGATTCCTTCAGGGTGATTGTGGATTATTTTGAAACTTCGTTCAACGCGAATTGGCTGCGTAGATTTTTTGAAGTTTTCATGGAAGCCTTCCCACGTTTAATATCCTGGCTTAGATTAGGTGATGCCACACTTTTGAATCTGTGCGTTGATTTGGTTCTTAAAGGGTTTGACTTGGCTCTTGAAGAGAAATTTCTTGTGGATGATCTGATTATTGAGGAAGTCGTAAAGTACGGTAACGGTAAAAAGGCATCCAAATTATCCGATCCACAAAAGTCAAGTTTGCTTAATAAAGCAAAGGAACTCAATGAGGATATTATTGAGCGTTTCGAAGCGGCTGACAATGTGAAGAAAAAGCAACTCCAAATCACCAATGCTTCAGCTTCTGGTGGCCCTGCTTCCATGAAGCCAGAGCCTACAACTACCACTACGTCGAAGGTGGCCACCACCACCGCATCCAGACCATACTCAATTGATGACAACCTTGACGAGATACAAGAAATCCCTGCCGAAGTGTTCCGTCAGAAATATGAACAAGAAGACGTCAAACAGCAAGATCTAACCAGGTTCTTCAAATTTGCAAAAACAGCACCTTCGGCACCACCGCCAAAAGTTATTAAGGGAACTAATAGCATTGACAATTTGCGTAACAAATTGCAGCAATCAAGGTCCTCACTCAGTCCACTACCAACACTGAAATTCAACCCGGCTCCTCCAAGACCACCAGGATTCAACCATACCTTTGCTAAGCCACCAGCTATTAACCCAGCACCACCTAGACCAGCAGGCTTTAACCCCAAGAAACCAGCACACGACATCAGTGTTCCTTCAAAGAGAATTAAAAAGAAGATAGGAAATGGAGACTCGTCGTCTGATGAGGAAGAGCCAGACGCTGACTTCTCAGATTTGTTTGTTGAAAAGAAGAAGAAGGCACCAAAAATCACTCAGCTCGATTTGGGTATGAGATCTCTCGAGCATAATGCTTACAATAAGCGGAGAAAACAAATATCTGAGGAAGAACATGCGAAGGAAAGACTGAGACTCAGGTTGAATGTCAATTTGAAACCGTTATATTCACACGTTTTGAAGTGGAATTATAATTCGTCTGATGATTATCCTAGCAGAGATAGACACATGTATCAGCAGATCAAGGACACTTACGCGGATGTTAATGACTATGTTAAGGTGACTGAGCCATTGTTGATGTTGGAGTGTTGGCAGGCTATGCAGTCTGCTAAAAAAACTGTCCAAGAGAAACCATTCGATTTGTTGGTTGGTACTAGAGCACTGGTGGATGGGTTTTTTGATGTGTTTGCCTCTATGGAGAAGGCTGTTTTGCAGGACAGGAAGATTACTGAGACAGATTTGATTGTGCTTGCAATAAAGATGGAGGGAATCACGAATGACTCAGAAATCAGAGACTATATGAAGAACCCAAACACTTTAACATGCTTGGCGAAAGTTCGTGAAATCAAATACACCAACAACGAGCACTGTGATCTGACCTTGCGAGTGTTTCCTTCTGGACCAATGGTAGGAGCTTTGGCACCGAAATCGGTGGTGTCAGCTATGCGAGTCATGCAAATGGTGACCATCGAGAGAGAATATTCTTCCTTGAAAGGGTTGCAGTACTACGACTTGGTTGATTCTATTATTCTGGCAACTCCTAACAAGCCTATTGAAATTAGCGATGAGGATGCCGAGAGAATGCGGAGGGTGTATCGTGTCAATGATTCACAGGCAAAGGCAATCATGGGTACTTATAAAAGCGACGGGTTTTCTTTGATTCAAGGTCCTCCAGGTACTGGTAAGACCAAGACGATTTTGGGTATCGTTGGGTATTCCTTATCACACCAAAGATCCAGCAAAACCATTGACATTCCTGGTACAGAGACGTCTGGAACCCCAAGATCAACCCCCACTCCACCACCACCTTCGTCTTCATCCACAACACAAACAAAGGGCAAGATTTTGATCTGTGCGCCAAGTAATGCCGCCGTTGATGAATTGGTTTTGAGATTGCGTGATGGTGTGATTAACTCTGCGGGCCAACACATGCCGCTTAACGTTGTCAGACTTGGTAGAAGTGATGCGATTAACGCAGCAGTGAGAGACTTGACCTTGGAAGAATTAGTTGATCAGCGGTTGAACGAGTCAAAGAACGACGTGAGGATCGATCCAAACATCGCAAAAGAGCTTACAAGGTACACGAATGAAAGAAAGGAATTGCGACAGAAGCTTGTTACGGAGGCTATATCGGACGAGGACATCAAGAAAATCGAGGACGCGATTAAAGAAGTGCTGACGAAGAGAAGTCAGCTCGCTCAACAACTTGATCAACAGAGAGAAAAGGCAAACATTGCTGCCAGAGCCAAGGAGACCAACAGAAGAAACATCCAGAACCAGATTTTATCTGAAGCACAAGTGCTTTGTGCTACGTTGTCGGGTTCAGCCCACGATTTGGTGGCCAACCTTGCTGTCCAGTTTGACCAAGTGATCATTGATGAAGCATGTCAATGTTTGGAGTTGTCTGCCATTATCCCGCTTAGATATGGCTGTAAGAAGTGTATCATGGTTGGTGATCCGAACCAATTGCCGCCAACTGTTTTGTCGCAAGCTGCAGCTTCATATAATTATGAGCAAAGTTTGTTTGTGAGAATGCAAAAGAACCATCCAGAGTCTATCTACATGTTGGACGTTCAATACAGAATGAATCCTATGATCTCGCAATTCCCAAGTGCCGAGTTTTACAACTCCAAGTTGAAGGACGGCGAGGGCATGCTTGAATTGAACACCCGACCATGGCATAAACACGATCCACTTACACCTTACCGTTTCTTTGACATCTCAAGTAAGCATCAGAAGAACGCCTTGACGCAATCCCTTTTCAACCGAGACGAAGCCGTCGTGGCGTTGGAGTTGAGTGAGGCGTTAATGAAGTATTTGCCAGACAGTGAGTTTGTTGGGAAAATTGGTATCATTTCTCCGTATAAGGAACAGGTGCGTACTATCAAGCAGGTGTTTATTGGGAAGTTTGGTAAAGGGATATTGAACGAGATTGATTTCAACACGGTTGATGGGTTTCAAGGTCAAGAAAAGGAGATTATCATAATGTCGTGTGTGAGAGCCAGCGAAACAGGTAATGTTGGTTTCTTGAGCGATTTCCGTCGTATGAACGTTGCGCTTACGCGTGCCAAAACGACACTTTGGATATTGGGTAACGAGGATTCGTTGCGAAGGGACCCTGTCTGGAATAGATTGTTGACTAATGCCACAGAGAGGAAATGCATCTCCAAGGCTCACCCGGGATTTTTGGCAGACCTCAACCAGAAAAGAAAGAATCCTGATAACAACAACAAGAATCAAAAGAAGAAGGCTAAGCATAATCCAAAACCCGAGGCTGCTTCCACTGGCGAGCGTAATGTTCAAGCTATCAGGAACAACACTGCCAAACCAGCGCCTCGTCCTACAAGTGGAGGGTATTTGCCGATTAGGAACGACCAGGCAAAACTGGCAAAGAATGATCAAGAGCCAAAGAAGAATAAGAACGACCAACAGAAACAGCAAAAGAACGCTCCACCGAAAAAGCTAAACAGCCTAGCCGTGCCTACAAAGAGACCTCGAGCACCAAAGGAGAAGAAGAAAAAGGGTGGCCAGCAACCAAACCAACCACAAGAGGATGCGCCAAAGCCATATGTCCACCAACCAAAGCCAGTTGAAGCTGCTCCACAAGCCTATTCCCATCAGCCAAAACCGCAGCATGACTCGATTCCGGGTCCAACTAGATCAGGCACAATTGCTAGACCGCCTTCGGCATCTAATAACAGCAGAGGTGCGTCGCCAGCAGCTGCTCAACCAGTGCAACCACCAGCACGACCAACTCAACCACAGGGATTAGCAAACAACTCTGCAAACTCGGGACCAGTACCGGCCAGAAAGCCCACGCCTTCGTCTTCAGATGTCGTCAAACCGCCTCCGAATTTGTTCATTCCAAGAAAGAGAAAGTAAGCGGACATCCATTAAAATTGTATACTTACAGTACAGTTATGTATCATACATTATTAAACTACTTCATTTGCATCATTTTTACCCTTAACCTTACACACACATCACTCAATCTTTGTGGTTGACTTGACTTCTGTTTTGTTGACTTGGCTGGTGGGTTTGGAAGACGATGGCATCAAGGACGCATGTAGTCTGCCTGAGTCGCTCGGCGTCGGTGACTCCTCGTTGGTCTGCACGATCTTGATTGCTTCCAGGACAGCATCGTGCTCATGAGATATCAAATCAATCAACAAGTCGCGTTGCATCTGGTCCTCCTGGTTGTCTGATGCCACTGACCTCACGTTGTTTAGACTTGCCGTGAGGTTGTCCAAAGTTGAACTCAACACAGCTATAATCAGTTTGTTTTCTCCATTTATGATCGATTCATTGAGCACATTCTCTAGTTTCTCCTCCTGCAGATTCATTAACTTGGTGACGCTCTGCCAAACGGATCCAAACTCATGGAATAAAGCGGCATTAAGTGACGTCTGCTTCGTCAAGTCCTGCAATGCCTCCGCTTTGTACTCCAAGAACTTCATGATTGGCTCCAAATCAAGCTTCTCTGTGATTGTGTTGGAAACGTCGTCGACCTTTGGGGGTTTAGGTGTGGATGTGGGTGGTGTTGACGATGATGCCGGTGAGGTCGTATTTTGCTCTGGCAACGAGTCAAAGAACTTCTTGACAAGTTGGTTCATCTTGGTTTTGATCAACGTGGAATTCTGCGTACCCTTGGCGAATCCTCTTTCAAACGGTGTTGGTCCGTGGTCGTGGTTCATAGATAATAGGTCTTGTGGCGACACCACATTCTCTTTGTGGTCCTCTTCTTCCTCAGGAACAATGAATGGTTGCATGCCTATGTTGTTATTTGTTGGGGCTGGTATAATTGGCTTGATTTCTTCTGGAGGAGACACAAGTTGGCTACTCGACGCCCTCTTCTTGGAGCAATCCTTTAGTATGGTGGCGTCGACTGGGGAGTACTTCACGATCGACTCGATGTCTTTGGCAGGTACTCCATTGGACTGCAAGAAATTTAGTATCGACAACTTCCCTTGCTTCTCCAAGTTCCTAAACACATCCACGTACTTCGCCGTCCTGCTCTCCAAAACACTGCTCGTGTCTTCAATCTCCTTGTTGACAATGACCTTCTTTGCCCTCAACTGCTCCAATTTGCTTTCTAGCTGCTGAACCTCCTCATCGATCTCATTCGATTCATCCAATAGATCAAATAGTTTGGCTCCATGTTTATTCGAATCACTCTTGATAGATTTCACCTTAGCTATAACTTTGCTCCTCTGCCGATCCCACTTCTTGAACGAGTCGTGTAGGCTCTTGGCGTAGTTTATGTCTTTATTGTACAACTCACTAAGGGAGTAATAACTCTCCGATAACTGGTTGTAAGTTTGAACGATCTTGTTTCGCAATTGGTATATGTTGCTGCTCCCGTTCTGCAAATAACTGTTGTACTTCATGGAGTCTTCCAATAGTTGCTGCGTCAACAATTTCACACGGTTTGAAAGGTAATCTATGGGAGATTCGGAGTTGTTGTTATAACTATCCTTAAACACTTCCGTGGGGAACTTTATAGACTTTATCATAATACTATCCTGATTGTACATCAACTCGCTATCTCTCAACGAATCAAACGAACTCTTGGATGAGTTCTTCAAGTTCTCAATTGTGCTCAGAAGCAACGCAGGAGTCTCTTCTGCCTTCATTTTCTTGGACACTCCATCATTACCAAACTGTTTGACAAACGGCTGTTGCTGTTGCTGCTGTTCTTTGGTATCCTTCGTCGATATGAATTCCCCAGGAACTAGTTCATCGTCTTCGTCTTCGTCTTCGTCTTCCGATGTCGATACCGGGATAGATTGGAGTTTCTTGATGGGTATGATCTCTTCGTTTAAGCCCGGGTACTCGCTTTGTATAGTGGACGCGAGGTTTATGGACTCGAACCCATTATTCAGAGAACTCATCTGTGGAATAGTTAGTTGGTTGAAGGTGTGGATGGATGGTTGTGGATATTCTGTTCTTTTTTTCTTCCCTTATTGCGGGATGCTTATCTAACTGTAGATTTTTTTTGGGTTTGTGTGACTACGTTTGATCCCCTCGAGAAACAAACCACGGAGTGAGGTAACCAACTACAGGGATTATGTTGACAAGAAGAGAATTAGAGGCAAGTTAGATGTGGTAGCTTAGTGCTGATGATTACAGACGAGACGGCTAGTTGCGGTGGGTCGTTGGTTCTCTTGATGAGGCGGTTTACTCCAAACACTACGTAGAGGTAGCCAAAAGACCCATCTTCTGTGGTTGGACCTAACCAAGAACTAGCATCACACCTGCACTTGTCCTCCCAGACAGCTCACAGCGGCCTTACCACCCTTATCTCGTCCTGTCTGACTCCATCCAAACCGCCATCAACATTTTCAAAGACGCGCGCGCGTTGTGATCGAAGACGAGAAAAAAAACCACGAGTTGCAAAGAACACACACATAGAGAAGATTAAACTTCAGAACCAACCCACCTTTGTCTATTCCTTCGTTGCCTTGTTTGCTTTTTCTACTATTTTCAATCACTATGAAGATCCTTTGCGTGGCTGAGAAACCGTCTATTGCCAAGCAAGTATCCCAGATCCTCGGCGGAGGACGTGTTACAGTTCGAAACAGCAAGAACAAGTTTATCAAAAACTATGATTTCACATTCAATTTCAAACCAGAGGTGGGGAACTGTCAAGTTACCATGACTTCCGTTGTTGGACACATAACAGGGCTTGATTTCCCGTCGCAGTACAGCTGGGGTAACTGTGTGCCTGGGAAACTATTCGATGCCGACATGACTGAAACAATTGACAAACAAGATGTCTATGACAACATTGCCAACGAGGCGAGGAAAATCGACAAATTGATGATATGGACGGATTGTGATCGAGAGGGAGAGTACATTGGGTTTGAAATATTCAACGCGGCAAAGAAGTACAACCGAAGTCTAGGGTTGAGCCAGGTTTGGAGAGCAAAGTTCTCGCATCTCGAGAGGAACCACATAATACAGGCAGCAAAGAACCCCATCAAGCTAGATATGAGAGCAGTGGCGGCTGTGTCATGCCGAATGGAGATCGATTTCAGAGTGGGGACGAGCTTCACTAGGCTATTGACAGATGCACTAAAAGCGAGGGGCATCATCGAGAGAGGAGAAGTGGCGTCTTATGGGACGTGTCAGTTCCCCACATTGGGGTTCGTCGTTGACAGATACAAAAGAGTCAAGCGGTTTAAACCAGAGCCGTTTTGGTACATTGAAGCTGAAACAAGAAAGGAACGCAAGAAAACCGTGTTCAACTGGGTCAGGGGCCATTTTTTCGACAAGCAGTATGTGGCCATGTTGTATGACAAGTGTTGCAAGAATGGAGAAGAGGGAACTTTCACTAAGTTGGAATCCAAAAGGAAGCTTAACTTCAGACCATTCCCGTTGACCACTGTTGAGTTGCAGAAAGATTGTGCCAAATTCTTCAAGATGTCCGCCAAGCAAGCGTTGGATTCGGCTGAAAAGTTGTACAACAAGGGGTTTCTATCATACCCGAGAACTGAAACGGATAGGTTCCCCAAGGAAACCGATTTCCAAGGCTTGTTGCAAAACCAAACGCAGTCAGATGCGTGGGGCACTTACACATCGCAGTTACTAAACGACGGGTTTGTGACGCCCCGAAGTGGGTCCCATGATGATCATGCACATCCTCCAATCCATCCGATCAAATTTGCTGCCGCTAGTGCTTTAGGTGATGCGAACGAAAAGAAGGTTTATGAGTATGTGGTGCGGCGCTTTATCGCTTGTTGTTCTAAGGACGCCGTTGGTACTCAGACACTGGTGACAATGAAATGGGGCGAGGAGTTTTTCACGGCTAATGGGTTGATTGTCCTTGAGCAGAACTACTTGGAGGTTTATCCGTACAAGAAATGGGCGAGCTCGCAAGAGTTGCCTAAATTTGAGGAAGGAGACAAAGTGAAGTTGTCGAGTGGGCTACTCAAGGAGGGTAAAACGACGGCCCCCAACTACATGACGGAGCCCGAATTGATTGCGTTGATGGATGTGAATGGGATTGGGACGGATGCCACGATAGCTGAGCATATCGACAAGATCTTGCGCCGAGGGTACATTGCCAAATCGAAGAAGGGCCAGAAAGAATACATTGTTCCGTCGCCATTGGGGATGGGGTTGATTGAAGGATTTGACAAGATGGAGTTTAGCGATGTTTCCCTTTCGAAACCGTTCTTGCGTAAGGCATTGGAGAAATCATTGGAGGAGATTTCCAACGGATCACGGAACAAGGTGGAAGTGTTGAATGAAACGGTGACATTATACCGCGAAGCGTTTGCTGTTTCATCGCAGAAGATGCCCATCCTCGTAGACGAATGTAAGAGCATTATACTGTCGAATAGCAATTAATAGATAAACATTAGACACAACACCACCATGTCCGAGTTGTCACACGTCGATATTGGTAACAGGGTAGAGGAGTGGGATCAGAGATATTGCGAAGGGGAAAAGCCGACCCATGTTTGACAACAAAATGTTAAGGTGTATGTTTATGTGCCCAGGAAGACAATCCTTAATTTGCGTATGACACAGAGGATTGCGAAAGAAAAAGTGAAATGCACAGAGGGCATCTCAAATCAAAACATTGCACGCAAAATTTGGCACCTAATTGCATCACGCAGGCTTTCTCTCTCTCTGTTGTTGTTGCTTGGCCCAAGGGCCAACCCTGTGCTGGGGGGAGAGACGGCCAATCCTGCCAAAGAAGCAGGCAGGGCAAAGAACAGCAATTCTAAAAAGTAAAAGAAGCGATAGGCACCGCTGCAATGCGAAATGTACCTGACACAAAGGTATTACGAGTTGTGGCCAGAAAACAAACAAGAGAGGGTGAAACAATATGTGGGTAGGTCGCCAGGCGATAGAGAGAGAGGGAGGGAGTTTGTAACTCCCACTCGAGGCTAGTATTATTTCTAGGTTTGTCCTTTGAGTTTTAAATTCGAATTATACGAGAATTCCCAGGCATACGTGAAAATCATTGGGGGTGGGAGGAAGGACAGCCCCCCAAAAAGTTAGCACGGGACACGGATTTGTAGTTTGAGACATTGGGGGGGTTTCTTCGACACGGCGGATATAATGAGTGGGAGCACCCGAGTGCGGATTTGTCACTCCACCCACCACCACTTTAACAATGGATAAACATTTTTGGTAGTTGCGCATGGCAATGTCAGCACGCTTGTTTTTTGTTTGTTCCACGCTCTACGATTTGCAGTGTGCGCGGAGGCGTATGGATGCATCGCAACATACGTAGGTACCAACCACAACTTGCACGCACCGCACGCACCGCACGCACCACCCACCGACAATCACAGCACCAGCAAAAAAGAAACAAGTCTTCCAGCGCCTGGTTTGTATAACTGATGCCAAATTGATTGTCTCTTCTTCTTTGTTTTGCTCTATTTTGCATACCACCCGCTCTGCTTCAACCCCGTCTAGTTACAACTGTACATACACACCACACATCTCCAGCAGCAAGGGACCTCTCTATGTGGACCCCCCGTTCGACGTTTGCGTTGCCTACGTGAAAATCTAGCCGAACAAGCGGGTTTCACTTGCTGTTGTTTCGTCGTTTTTGCCCTGCCTCGTATTTGGGTTCTGATTTGTATTTTTTACAGGATTTTCAATGCAAAATAAATGTGAAATTCTCACGTACTGGCGGTGGATGGGTAAAATCCCTCACACACACACAACTAGAAGCACCACATTGAGGTAAACAAGCTTTAATTACCTGATTTGTGTCATAATAACACCCTCCCACGCCATAAAGTTGTCGCCAACTGGCTTCAGCGAGGTGTTACGATGGGCCGGGCGTAAAGCAAATGGGCCTATTTTCGTTTGTTTTTGGCTTTTGTTGGCAGTTTGTTTTTGGTTTTTGGTTGTTGTTGTTGTTGTTGTTGTTGTTGTTGCGCAAGTTTGTTTGGCGCACTTTGTCCAAGACACACAGCGACAACTTGTTATGTTATGAGACTTTTTTCTTTTAAGCTTCACTACGCAAACTGACGTTTTTTTTTTCTCACCTCTAATTAAGCTTAAGAAGATTGACATTAGAGACAACAAAAAGGTCTCAGGAAACAATCCAGTGGATATATGCCCGTACTAGACTGTTTCAGGTTTTGTGTGAAACCCGCCACCACTACGTGATGCGCTAGCCCTAGCCCTCTGCGGTTTCCCTGTGGCTGGATCAATTGATGGCGGCGGAGACAAAGAAGCTTTTTTTTTCTCTCTTTCGCCACTGCTGCCGTTGACTTATTCCGATGGAACTTCTAGAAAGAAAGGCAAAGCAAAATACCCCTTTACACCCAAAAGGGGGTGCGAACTTTCAATTTTTCCAGACATGCACACAAAACCGCAATATGTGCAAACTTTTATGAAGCGTAATGCATCCAGTACAAAGTGCTAAATTACATTGCCATATTGCAAAGCCAGAGAAAGAAGAAGAGAAAAAAGTTTTGTCTCAACCAAAAAGCTACCCACCACGCCCACTCAGCTAGTAGCAAAAAAAGACACTCAACCCATCACTCATGCTAACTCACACACACATAAAAAAAAATATAATCGCTTATGCATCATCACCATATTGTGCATTTAATTAAACTTGACTAAAGACCTTGCTCTCAGACTAACCCATGAAGTCATGGGAGAGGAAACGATAGCAAAGGAAAATGAACTCCCTTCAAACTAGGTGCGGAAATCAAGGCAATTGAAAAAAAAAAGAAATAAAACGGCCCGCTATATTCCCAGGTAAGGCTTTCTATGGGTAGGTTTCCGGTAACTCAAGTCTTACTAAGTAGGGGGAGAGGGGGTGGGAAATCAATCAACCCGAAGAAAAATTATTAAACCACACACCTCCATCACCAAGTATAATGATGATGTACGGAGACACATCTTTTTGTCATACATTTCACTTCGTGACTAGGGCCGCTGCCGCTGCTGCTGCTGCTGCTGCTGCTGCTGTTGCTGCCAGCCAAAGATGACCCTTGTACGGATTGACGAACAAAAAGAAAACAACAGCACCGAATAGGAAAATTAGTTCATTATTTTTCTGGCTATTGAAAATCAGAAGATCTACACAGCATATCCCTTCAGCTTTCTCCTCTTCTTCCCTGATATCAAGCAGGTCATTAACTTGAAACAATAAGCGTTCTTGTGTAACCTTTTTTTCCCACTCCCTCTCTCACAATTTCTCTCTGTGTTTGAGTGGGCGAGTGAGTCTGTGCTTTCTTTTTGCACTAAATCCATAAACAAAAAAAACATAAATAAACTGAAGATGATCATTTTCAGTTAGAAGCTCGAATGAAACTAAAGGGGATTAATAACACAATGCATTCTGACAAAAGTATTTGTCACACACACACACTCTCTCTCGTTGGGTTCAGCTTTGTACTACGCTAATTAGAAATAAAGAAAAATTTCTGCTAAAAAATCTTATCGCCTGCACAACCTTTTTCCTCAAATTTTTCAAAGAAGTTGTGGAACGTTATAAAAGGACCTGTAAATAATCCCCGGGTCCAATTTTGGCAGCTTAAACTCGAAAGGAAAAAAAAATATAAACAAAAGTACACTCCTACCCCGTCCCCACAGTAACGTTACATATTTCACCCTGTTTCTTTTTTGTCTACCTCAGAGATCAAGGGTAGTGTTATACATGCAGTAATTGACCCTACATTGTTTACCTTCCTGTACAAATAGTTAAAACGAAAAGAAAAAAAAAGAGGCAGAGACAGGGAAGGAAGGCAGGAAACAGAAATGAATGAAGATCACGACCAGAACCAATCCTCCCTTATGAACACGTCAGGGCTGTCGAACAAACGGAGTAATTTTCAGTTCACCTACGACTCAGAGACAAACCTACTTTTGTTGATCCACAAGTATAAAGAGGACATTTTTACGAGGGGCAACATCATAAAGACGTGGGAAAAAGTATTGCAGGAATTCAATGAACAGCATAATGCGAACATCGTGCAAAGCAGAACCATCAATCACCGATTCCAGATATTGAAGAAAAACTTGGAGAACAGACTAAAACACGAGAACCAGCCTTTGATCCAGATTTCCCTCAATGAGAATGAGAAGCTCTTAATTGACATCATCGACTACATGTACAAAAACAACTATTCGGATGTGAATCCTTACTCCTTAGGCGGCGGCGTGATATCGTCGGGTGAACATGTCGACCATGCGTCATCATCTGCCTTGACAAACCAACCGGAGCACCACTTGTCGACCACCGACATTACCCAGATCAGTCCGAACACCTTTACCAACAAGTTGAACCAGGAAAGGGCCCAATACTTAATGTCCCACGATTTCGACCAAACCGTCCACCAATTCCAAAGTGGCATAGGAATGTCGCATCCCCTACAGCAACAACAGCAGCAGCAGCAACAGCAACAGCAACAACAACAGCCGCCACAGCCTCCGCTGCAACTGAATGCATCGTCTTCCTCAGACCATCTACAACAACAACAACAGCTCAATCTTCAGAAGGAGATCGTGCCGGGGTTCCCACCCCCACTTGCACAATCGGAATTAATCGATGAGTCGAACCGAATTCCGCCGCAAACGGAGGCTCTTTTGAGGGCAAGCAGTAATTCGTCTCCACAAGTCATGTATAAACCAGGCGTCAATCTTTCCAGTACGACTTTACAGCAAGACCAGATAGGTGCCCAGTCGGAGCCGGCCCATTCGAGCAGACACCTGGCAACTCCACAATTGGCTCACCTGCAACCAGAACAACAACAACAACAACAACAACAACAACAACAACAACAACAACAACAACAGCCGGGACAGCAAGACCACCTGATTGACAATAGATCCCGTCAGCTTTCAACGTCCCAGTTGTCTCCTACGAACCATTATGAAACTTCCCCGCAGCAACAACCGCAGCAGCTGCAAGGGAGGTCAATTAATTACACGTACGCTCTGGACTCACACAGTCATCAGCAACCGCTACCACACCAGCTCTCAGCTGATGCACTGGAGCCGTCGGTGACGTTGTTGTTGCAGCAGCTACTAGTTTCACAGAACCAAGTCAACTTATCCATCAACGCCCTTCGTGACGACTTGAGAAACTTCAAGGTCGAGACAGATCAGAAAATTGAGGATTTAATCAATGTTCAACAAATACAGAATAATAATAGAATATATCAAAAATTAGATACACTAATAGAGATGCTTAGAAACAGGACGTTGAAAAGCAGCAGCAGCAGTTCTGGTGATGATGACATGACACAAGAAGATCACTCAGGAAACATTCATGAACAAACCACAAGCAGCGAGTGACTGTCTGATGTTTGCATTTTAAGTTTTTTTGTTTTCTTTTGCAAAGCATCGGGTTGCATTACAACATATAGATTTAGTTTCCTTCGGATACTCCGTTGGAGATCTTTTTTTTTCTTAATTGCTGAATTATTATATAACTAATATTTTTGTCATTTTTTTGGGGGGTTTTTTAAGGGGATTTTGGGTAAACGGTTGGTTGCAAGAATCCGATTTTTTGCAACCCATTTTAAAACACGCTAGACGACGATGGAGGCGTGATGCCCATTATGATCGTCGAAACGGGTTTCTTGTAAAGCCTGCATGCTGGGCTAGATGAAGTGATAAGCGGTATCATCGTTGTGTGATGGGATCCCGTGTATCATCTCCTAGGTGAATACCTGCATTTGAAGGTCTATCCTTTCACCGTGCTTATGAGAGAGACGACCGGTCTTATCTCATATCGCACGTGACTTTGACGGGGGTTGTCAGTGTTGTCATTTTTTTTTTTTTTTCCGATTAGGATTTTTTTTTCTGGCGTCTATCAACCACAGCTTTACTGAGTTTTTTTTTTTGGTTGCCTTTGCGCTCACAAGATAATAAAACCTTGGCTCTAGACTCCCCTACCACCATGATAGAGAGTATGATACGTTCGTTGAAAAACATGGATGTCCAAAGCTGCGGGTCTGCTTATGCAGACGACGATATGATATACAGACCACCGTCGGGGAGAGTTGCCAGGTATCAAGTGATAATCGCATCGACCTTGGGGCTCATAGCGGTGCTGTTGTTTTCACTTTTACGACTAAAGTACCCGAAGATCTATGTGGCGAATTTCAATGATCTAAATTTCAGCTTCCATTCGACGTCAAGGCGAAACTTGCCGAGACTACCTTCAAAGTCCTTGTTTGGCTGGATCCCTACAGTTTACCGAATTTCGGAATCACAGATCTTGGAGTATGCTGGCTTGGACGCCGTTGTGTTTCTTGAGTTCTTCAAGATGTGTATCAAGGTGTTGACTATCTGTCTTGTGTTTGCCCTTGTAGTGATATCTCCTATCCGGTATAAGTTCACGGGGAGAGTTGACCACGATTATCCTGATGATGATGACAATACAAATGGAACGGCTATTGTTAGGAAGGTCCTAAGAGAGACAACTAGGGTAGCGAAAGGCGGCGATGATAGTGGTCCCGCATACCAGCAGTTCCTTTGGTTGTACACTATCTTCACATACGTCTTTACCTTTGTTGTGGTTTACTTTTTGTTCAAGACAACTAACAAAATCATCAATATGCGTCAAAAGTACCTTGGGTCGCAGAACTCCATTACTGATAGAACGGTCAAGATATCAGGAATACCTGGGCTGTTAAGAGACGAAGTAGCTCTTACCCGACACATTGACAACTTGAACATTGGAGAGGTGGACTCTATTTTGATTGTGAGAGAGTGGCAAAACCTAAACAAGCTATTCAAGATTAGAAGAAAGATTTTGAGACGGTTGGAAGAGAGCTGGGTCGAGTACTTCGAAAAGAATGGTCTCGTGGATAAGCTTGATTTGCTAGCATTACACCCGCAAGTTGGCGAGCTGTACTATATAGAGAACAGGTACACTGATGACGAGATTGAGAATAACTATTCCGACTGGGCAACCCAGGCTAATAACATCACTGGGTCGGCGAATACCGACGAAGGATCTGATAGCATAGCCGCCTCATCCGTGGATTCCTTGAACAGGTTGTTGAACGATGAGCTGAACACGAGACCTAGTTTCAAAAAAGGCTGGTTTGGTTTGTTTGGACCAAGAGTCGATGCAATCACATATTACAGCGAAAAGCTCGAAGTGATAGACAAAGAGATCAAACGAGCAAGAACAAGGGAGTACCCGGCCACTTCCAACGCGTTTTTAACCATGAAGAACGTCTCGCAAGCGCAAATGCTAGCACAGGCTGTTTTGGACCCCAAGGTCAATCACCTAATTACCAGTTTGGCACCGGCTCCACATGATATTAGATGGGATAATATGTCTTTGACAAGGCAAGACAGAAACACAAGGATTTTCATGGTTACACTCTTCATTGGATTGATGAGTGTTTTGTTGGTTTATCCAGTGAGATACTTGGCCAGTCTTTTGAACACCAAGAGCATTTCCAAGTTGTGGCCATCTTTGGGAAGAGCAATTAAAGATCACAACTGGGCAAAGACATTGATCACCGGGTTCTTACCAACTTATCTTTTTACGATATTGAACATAGTCATTCCGTTTTTCTACGTTTGGATCTCACGAAGACAAGGGTTTTTGTCGCATAGTGACGAGGAGTTGTCGTCGGTGTCAAAGAACTTTTTCTATATATTCGTCAACTTGTTCTTGGTGTTTACGACTTTTGGTACCGCGTCGTTGGTTGACACTACCAGAATAGCTTCTGATCTTGCTAGGTCATTGAGAGACTTGTCCTTGTTCTACGTTGATTTCATAATTTTGCAAGGGTTGGGTATTTTCCCGTTCAAGTTGTTGCTACTAGGCAACTTGCTTAGGTTCTCCACGCACTCCGTGTTTAGATGCAAAACTCCAAGAGATTACTTGAAGTTGTACAAACCACCCGTGTTCAACTTTGGTCTACAATTGCCACAACCGATGTTGATATTCATCATAACGTTGGTGTATTCTGTCATGTCGTCGAAAATCTTGACGGCGGGCTTGCTTTATTTCATCATTGGGTATTTTGTGAGCAAGTACCAGTTGCTTTACGCCTGCGTGCATCCTCCACACTCGACGGGCAAAGTCTGGCCATTGATTTTTAGCAGGATCATTCTAGGGTTATTCTTGTTCCAAATCACGATGGTGGGTGCATTAGCATTACAAAACGCAATTACTTGCGCGTCGTTTTTGGCACCATTGCCTTTATTGACATTGTACTTCTGGTGGAGTTTCCAGAAACAGTACATCCCCTTGTCGATGTTTATTGCTTTGAGAGCAATCGAAAATAACGAAGGTACTGCCCAGAGCGGAGACGTGGAGCAAAACGCCAATATGGCCAACAAAACTCTTGACGAGAGACGGGAATTGAATACCAAGTACGAGTATCCAAACTTGGTGGATGATTTAGACGGCCCAATGATTGCATTAGAAGGTAACGATATGCTCCTCGTGAACCAAGACGGCACGACGGTACGCAAAAGACAGACATTTAATTCAGAATGGGACTATTAAGTAGCTTTGTAATTGAGTATATAGTTGGTGAATTTCATCCATATAGATTTCCATAAAATCAAACTGCAAGAAACACCTCAACAACCCCACCAACACCACATTCGAGACCGCCGTCTTGACCAACATCGACAACCCCAACGCAAACACAATCTCCGTATACCTACACCCAGTAACGATCTTCACTGCCTCCACAATATTGAAAAACGCAATCGACTTGATGAACTTCTTCGTGATCGCCAAGTTATCATAAGGCCAAATGAACATCAATATAGGAAACAACTTAATCGACCCCGACACCATCGTCGTGACCAACAACACCACCGTCTTATACGCAAACACAGCCCCCTCCGGGATATTCCCATTCACTTCCCTTCGAGTCTGTCCCCACTTGAGCCACACGCGGAGGACGACCTGGAGGCTCGCGTTCAACACGACGTTCTCGACACCGAGCTTCACGATGAAAAACAAGTACTGGAACATGATGCCGCGCGTGAGCACCAAGTTGATGAACTTGGAATGCACCGGCGAGATCTCTTCGTTGGCCCACGTCAAGTAGACCTCGAGGGACAAGATCAAGAGGAACATCCGGATGATCTTGGTGTAGTTGTGTGCGGAGTGTGTGGATGTGATTACTTCTTGCTCCGTTACGTTGTATGATAGGTGACGGTATGCTTGTTTCTTGAGGAGGAGGATGTCGAGAAAGAGGATCACGGAGTCGTACTCGATGTACTTATCGGCAATTTTGTTGCATTTGGGACATACTGTGAGTTTGATGTATTCGCTTTTGTATCGTGAGTAGAGACAATCTATCTCGGGGTATCCACACTCTATGCATATCATGGGAGGATGTTGGATTGATGAGTTGAGTGGATGCGTGGTATTTTTTTTGGCGTCTATTTAATGTTGCGGCTCGTCTTTAACTGAATAATATTACATGCATTACACGTCAAACTCTATACAAAACTAATTACATAAAGCTGCGGGTGGAGGAAGGTCAGGGATTTTCCCAAGACTGAACGATTGAGCTTGGAATGCCTCAATGATTTCTGGGGGGAAATGGCTGATATCTTCGTCTTTTGCAGCACTTGGCGCTGGTTTTTGCTGTTGTCCAGACGTAAACGAGAATGTAGGTGTGCTCTGGGAAGGCTGTCCGAATGGCGATGCTTTAGCTGCATCGGTGGAGCTACTACCAAAGGCAGACGTTGTGTTTGTTGCACCAAATGGCGAGGCACTAGCTGGAGCCTGACCAAATGGAGATGAAGTTGCACCAAACGCAGAGGGCTGAGCGTTGCTACTCCCAAAACCTGATGTTGTTTGGGTATTTCCAAATGCAGATTGTTGTGATTGTGTTGCAGTAGAACCAAACGGAGAGGCTGTGGATTGTGTGGTGCCAAAAGGAGATGGTTTGCTCTGGTTAGACCCAAACGCTGATGTACTCGACTGTCCGAAAGGATTGGCGCTTGTGGATGCCGAGCCAAACGCTGGTGTCGTACCACTCGCCGTTCCAAACGCCGATGTTGTTGATGTTTGGCCAAACGGACTAGGATTGGTAGGGTTTGTGGTAGCTGCCCCAAAAGCTGATGGCTGTGTTGTGCTAGATCCAAATCCCGATGACCCAAACCCAGATGATGTGTTCTTGCTAGCTAGTGAGCCAAACGGCAGTGAGCTGGCGTTATTGTTGGCTGCCAGCAGGAATCCCGAAGAACTAAATCCTGACAGACCAAACCCGCTGGAAGATCCTGTTGCCGCTGGTTTATTGTTAGCTCCAAACCCGCTGGAGCCAAATGCACTTCCACTGGTAGTTGCTGCTGGTTTGGCACCGAATCCAGCTCCTCCAAAACCCGAGGATCCAAATGCACTGCCAGTGTTACTAGCATTGCCAAATCCAGACGAACCAAACCCTGAGCTCCCAAATCCCGATGATTGTGTTGGTGCCTGCGTGTTGCTTTTAAATCCAGATGACCCAAATCCACTACTGCCAAATCCAGAATTGGATGAGTTTGTGGCAAATGGGTTTGATTGGTTGCCAAATGCACCCGCCGATGACTTGTTTCCAAACCCACTTGATCCAAATGCATTTGTATTAGATCCGAACATTGGTGGTGATGTGATAAGATAATGGAAAGAATGGCGTGGATGTCTGGTATTTTTTTTGCCCTGTCGTTGTCAAAGAAAAATGTATACGCGCAAGGAATTATCAACAAAGTATCAACAAAACTGCCAGGGTCAACAATGAACCATTCCTACATCTACACAAAGAAATTCATTGACGATCAGGTTAATATACTCAATGAGCCTTTCCAAATCACTCCCGAGATGAGGGGTATACTAGATGACAGTCTCTCTGAGGATCAGCTACAATTGGTGCTTAACAAGATAAACAATGACTTGCTACAACGCAACGAAAGGCTATTCCCAGCACAAATCAATAACCAAATAATCCTGCAAATCATGAAACTCGAGACTCAGAAATTGAAAATTGTGAATCAACAATTATTCAAAGTGAACTCGTTTGTCAAGCCGATCATACTACCGGACTTTGACAATCTCTCAGATCAAGATCAGAATGAGAAATTGGTTGAATTGATAGACATGATTGAGGAGTTGCCTGAACTGAAGTACTTGTTTGCAGAAGCACCACAAGTCGCGAACGTTGACGAGGACTACAGTATAGAGGAGGAGGAAGAGGGTGGAGATCTTGAAGTGGGTGATAATACCATCCAAGACGATCAAGATACAGCCGAATCTCGTAAACAGGTCAACAGAGAGTTTATCGAGGAGATTATTGACGAAGTGAACGAGTTGAATGAGACCCCTGGACAAGAGTTGATAGACAAGTACGACAAGTTGCGTGGCAATCTCATCGAACTCAGCAAGAGATTGAAATACAAGAACGATAAATTGAACTACCTAAACAACTTGAAACAGAACCTCAGTAAGCTATTTAATCTGAATCAGTCACCAACAGAGCCCCAGTCTAATGAAATATATGATAGTGATGAAGAAACGGGTGAGAAGCCAGATGTTGATGGGTTGCAAAGTAATCTCCGATTCAACGAGACCGCCGCCCCTGAATCGCAGAGCATGGCGAGCGAGATCAACCGATTCAGGATCCTTGTGGAGCAGATATCCTACAAAGTCAACACCAAGGGCATAACAGGGGCTGAACTCCGTGAGAAACTACAGCAGTTGGACTGATTAGTTATAATACATTAAATAAACATGCAAAATAATAGTAATAATAAAACCCGATAAAATCTTTCTCTAGAACCAATAAAGGCGACAAATCTATCGTCATGAATTTTACCATCACATCTAATCGAACAAACCGAAACCCATATCGTCGTCAGATTCTTCTTTAGCTTCTTCTTCCTTTTCTTCTTCGGCTTCAGCGTCAGCACCACCAGCAGCGGCGGCAGCACCAGAAGAAGCAGCAGCAGCACCACCAGCTGGGACAGCAGCGAACTTGGTGTTACCTTCGGCAATCAATTCTTGCAAGTCCTTGCCTTCCAATTCCTTCAACAACAAGTCCAACTTGGATTGTTCGACTTCAGCGCCGGCGGCTTCCAACAAGGCAGTGATGTCGGCGGAGGATGGGGCAGCGTTACCACCTTGGACTAATAATAAGTAAGCAGCTAAGTATTTCATTGTGTCAATATGTTATCTGGTAATAATAGAATAATCACTTTTAAGCAAACTATTGGCAGACTATCCTTTTTTGATAATATGGTTGTAGGAACAGGAAAACCAGGAGTCTCTACGAGATGTGTGGTGTGAAAAAGTCAGTAGGAATTTTTCTTTGGGGCGCCGCGAGTAGATTTGCGGGTGGTGAGACAAAGCGAAAAAAATTGGGTGGTGATGGATGGGAGAATCCTGTACATAGAGAAGAGATTAGGGTTACAACCCTGGTGGGTCTCGCACAGTGCATCTCAATGTGCAGTATTTTGTATGGCGGGAAGAAAGTTTTTTTTTCTTTCTCTTCTGCTGCTGCTGCTGTCTCTCGCGCAACACACTGCGTGGGAGGAGGATTCTCACTGTGATACTGAGAAAAACACTTTTCATAAAAAAACTGCTCTTTCTAGATTTGTACATAATACTCCAACCATTAAAGAACAGCAACAATCATGAGTGACGCTAGTATGTTAAACTATTGATCGTACAGTTGAAGGGAAAGTACTAGTGAGAAAAAGGGAAGCGTCGAAGTGAATATGAGAATGGGAAGATGTCGAATAAGACGACAGGGATTGAATGAAAAATTATCCAGAGAATGAATAGCAGGAAGTAGCGACAACTATTCCTACAGATCAACCACTTATGTTATTGGAAGATACGAGATTAATGACATGCGGAACCCCAACTAGACTTTTTCACACGATATTCTAGGAACCAATAGAGTACTAACCATTTTCTTTATAGCTGCTCCAAAAAAGAGAACCTTCAAACAATTCTCATTCAAGGGTGTTGATTTAAAAGACTTGGTTGAAATGCCAACCGAAGAATTCACCAAGTTGTGTGGTGCCAGAGTCAGAAGAAGATTCTCCAGAGGTTTGGACTCCAAGCCAATGGGTTTGATCAAGAAGTTGAGAGTTGCCAGAGCCAACGCTGAGCCAAACGAAAGACCAGCTACTGTCAAGACCCACTTGAGAAACATGATTATTGTTCCAGAAATGATTGGCTCCGTTGTCGGTGTCTACAATGGTAAGGTTTTCAACACTGTTGAAATCAAGCCAGAGATGGTTGGTCACTACTTGGGTGAATTCTCCATTACCTATACTCCAGTTAGACACGGTAGAGCTGGTAACGCTTCTTCTAAATTCATGCCATTGAGATAAATGTATTGAATAATAATTCTAAATATATGTACAGTATTTTTTGCCATCCCATTCCACCTTGCAATCCCATTCCACCACCTAAAGCATATAGGTTAATAAAATAAAATAAGATTAAATCGTCTGTAATTTATTACTTGAGTTGGCTTACAATGTAGATGTCCTTTCTCTGACGTTATACTGATTAGTCACGTGCTAGTTTCCCAATTAGGCAGCTCTTGCACTATAGAATTTTAACCGCCAATATTGCAAAAACCCAGAAAAAATTCTCTTAGGCATCAAAACTGGAAAATTTTTCTCCACTGATCTACCGATATACGCTTCGAGCAATGGATCAAGATCTCTCCCTCGAGCCATATCCTCACCATGAACAGCTCCACCCGTTGAAAGAGATCACTTTCGGCGCCATCTCAGGAATGGTGGGCAAACTTATCGAATTCCCCATGGATACCATCAAGGTGCGTCTCCAGTCAAGCACGCCCGAGAAGCACACCACCACGCTCCAGATGATCAAACAGACGTATCACAATGAGGGGCTACTTAACGGGTTCTACAAAGGTTTGAAAGCACCGCTAGTCGGTGCTTGCTTGGAGAATGCGATCTTGTTCAGTTCCTACAACACGGCATCGACTGTGCTCGTCAATGTGTTGAATGACAGACTGACAAAAGTGGTGTATACCAACGACACGTTGCCGTTCTGGACGAAGCTCACGGCGGGTGGGTTTGCGGGCTTCATGGCGTCGTTTGTCTTGACGCCCGTGGAGTTGATCAAGTGCCAGTTGCAGGTGTCGAACTTGACGCAGTCTAAAGTAGAGCATTCGTATGGCAGTATTATTAAATCGACGCTAAGGAACAACGGCGTAGTTGGGTTATGGAAGGGGTTGAACTCGACTATCATCAGAGAAGTCATCGGTACGGCGATCTGGTTTGGCACGTACGAGTACATTAATGAGTACTTTAAAAACACGCGACACGATGATCCGGTGTTGTCGAATAAAAACGTCCAGTTGTTGATTAGTGGTGCTATGGCGGGTGTGACGTTTAACTTCTCGATGTTTCCTGTTGACACGATCAAGTCGAATATTCAGACGAATGATCTACTAAACCGTGGCAAGACACACAGTGGGTTCTGGAGCACTACAAAGACCATAATTGCTAAACCAGGAGGGATCACGAACTTATACAATGGCTTGGGCATAACCATGATCAGATGCATCCCTGCAAACGCATTAATCTTCTACACTTATGAATTCCTAAAACGAAACTTCTAAACATTTTACATATAGACATCTATAGACTTTTATCTTAAAATTTGCATTTACTGTGGGAACAATTCCAGCGCTTTCTGTAAGTCGTCAACGTTAAGCAAGTCGGAGCCCAACTGGAAGAAATCTTCCAAATGAGAGTTCAACAAGTTCCATGGCCAGATGATATCACCCCAGATTCTCGTCTTCAAACCGTACTCGTGTGCCTTGTCAAAGATCTCCTTCAACTTTTCCTTCTGCTCCTCGGAGAATTCATTCGTTGTGGTCGAAGGGTACAAGTCACGGCCCAACAAACTCAGCAAAGAACCACTAGCAACACGGGACAACTTGGACCATCTTTCCAAAAAGTCAGTGTCGGTGTTGTCGTTTGTAAAGTTCTGTAATGGCCCATCCAAGAAGAAATACCTGATTTCTTCACTGCTGACTTTCTCAGTGGGCAAGTTACCCGTGATTGTCAAAATCAACGGTCCTGGGTGGTATCTGTCCTCCGTGGTGTTATAGTACGCAAGGTATCCTTTATCGATAAATGGCTGCAACAATGGCTTCAACGCATCATACGTCTCATTCGGGCTCGTCTTGAAATCAAACCACAAGTAAAGCGGCTGCTCGGCGTTATTGTAAAACACACTGTTCTTAACACTAGCATCACCAAGCAACGGGCTGTCTCCGTTGTCATCTCCACTCTGGTCAACAAAAGTATACGTAGGATTAGCAAACTGCAAGAACTGGAAAAGCGGGTTCAAGTACAAGTTAAACAAGGTATTTATCGGACGCAAGAACTCCTGGTTATGTCCCACGTAAACCTCGTCCGTTCTGAACGTCAACGTCTCATTGACACCAGTGCTAGCGGTGCTCGTTCTGTTCAAAGTATAGTTCCTGTCAAACACCCAGACATCGCTCTCGACACTCACCGCGCCGACGCTCAAGGCGTCAAACAACGGGTGTTGTCTCCAGTAGTCGTTGTGCGAGTGCAACGGTTTGGCATAGACGTCACGGTTGAGCCCCTCGATGGTGTGGTTGAATGGCAACACGGGGATCGTGGTGGAGTTGCCGTCAAACAGGAACAATGCTGGGTCGTACTCAAAGTTTGCAGCATGGAGAGTGCTGCGTTCAACCAAGGGTTTGAAAACACTAATCATGGTAATATGCACGTGGGTGAACTGTAGAGGGGGGGGATTAAGGAATGGTCTGGTTGGTTTGAGTGACTAGGGATAGCCAAGGGGTATTTATATTCTTTTTTGCAAGCGTTTGTTACTTCGGACAACGTGGGCCAGGGGAGGGTTATATGACAATGACAGAAAAAGTCAAATTAGTTCTGTTTCCGGTTCCTCTTGTATATTTTTTTTTCTTTGGTTGCTTTGAGCAAATGAAGTGGTTACAGAGTCACGTGTCGTGGTTGCAAAGTTTTTTTTTCCTTTCTTTTCTTTTCTTCTATGTGGTTGATGTTCATTCATACATAATAATACAAGGGGGGTTATTTTGGCTAATCTATACACCATAATACAAAAACACAAATACAGTGTTCTAAGGTCTCTTAGCGAGAATGTCGTCAAGGTTTTGGTTTAGTTTGTTTAATCGTTGAGTCGTGCTAGTCATGATCTCTTCGTTACTGTAGTTCAACTTGAACTTGACAAACTCACACAACGTGGACAATTGGCTAAGTATTGAGGATTGGTTGAACTGTTCAAGCACAATACTATCTTCAGCACTGTCTATTTTGATATCTTGGATGTGCTTCTTTTGATCAAGCTCGGTGAACTCGACTACGAGTTCGTTAGTTGGGGATTTGTGGAACCTGAGGTATTTTGTCAACACCACTAAGCTGTAAACCACTGACAATACTCCCGCGGTGAATGACAACACGTATACGGGAACTTTTGCCCACGATTGCTTGGGTGTGGCTTTGAGCTCAGGAGTGTCCCACCATTCAGAATTGCTAATCACGTCCCTGAACCGTTTGGTGACTTCGAGCCCCTCGGTGCTCTTGTCGTCTAAGGCTGTCGGACCGACTACGACAGAAAAGTCCTTTTCGATTTCTGGCAGGGGTATGAATTTAAGCAAGTTGACATACTCGTGGATGGCTTTGATAATATGCAAAAGACACTCCCATTGCTCAGTAGACATTTCTTGAAGCTTATCCGTGAGCCCTTCAACACTTGATACCTCAGTACTGATCAATGGATTCTGCTGCTCGTTGGCTCCGTTGCTTGATCGTGCATTGGAGACAGACTTGGCTTCGTTGAGGTCGATGTTGGACCGGAAATCATACTTGCACATCTTGAAAACCATAACCTCTTGGATAAAGTAATTGAACTCGAGAATATCACTCATACATAGGATTATATTCGAGAACCAGTAGGACATGTTGATCACAACTAGTTTCTTGTCCACAAATACTTTACTGTATAGTCCTCTTACTTTGTTTCTGAATTCGCGAGCAGAGTCGTCAGCTTTGATCAAGTCTTTGGCAGGGAGATCTTCGTTGGACAGTTTCGACAATGAGTGTTCAAAGATCTTTGCAGCTAGGATTAAACTAGTACTGTCTGAAGGAGTGTGGTTCTTCTCATGCAACTGGTTCCAGTTGCTTCTGTTGTTGACAAGCTTCAACGATATGTAGTCGTCATCACCCATGGGCAACAAGATATTGTTCGAGTATAGATCCCGTTCGTAATCAAACTTAAACCCATCCAAAATTGATGACAATTTGTAGTATGGCCTGCCCTGATGGAACCGCAACAAGATGATATTGTTGATATAGAAGCTCCAAATTATCTTCAAGATCATCTCACGCTCGAAATTCTGTCTCTTGGTGCCAAAGGTCGGCGTGTTTCTGGATTCCTGGAACTCAAATCGCGTCTGCTTGTAAATCTCCACGTATTGATTGTTGTTCACGGTTTCCCAAAGCTTGATGTTGATGTCGTTGATCTTCTTGATGTTGAATCTGATGGATGTGCACTTGCTCATGAGCTTGTAACAGGATAATATACCCATATCATTAAGGTTATCCCAATACTTGTGCATTTTGTTCAACCAGTACAACTCATCTCCGACTAATCCAAGGGAGGGCTCCATCTTTGACACAATTAGACATGTAGTGGCAATTAAGGCGTGGATGATGGAGCTATCCGTGACCAACGACAAGTTCCTAATGAAAATAGACTTGCCTGGGAACAACTGATGACTTGGGTGGTTGTAAATGTAGTAGTAATTGAACACTTCGTTTAATACATCCCATGTAGGCAAGTCGTATTTGGCTAGGCGATAATCGTCGAATGGGGCATCGGAGGCTGGTTTGCGAGTGTTGGGAATCTTGCTAGCTGGGCTATGCAAATGACTATTATTGGCAAATTTGGTGGGGGGCCCGTTAGATAATCTCACAGATGAGTCTGCCATGCTTACGTCCTTGGCATTTGACAATGAAGACGACAGCGAGGATCTAGATAGGTTGCTAGGAGGCAGAGGCAGTGGTGGTCCTCTGTTCCTGAATGATTCGTCATCGTGGGAATGAGCCTGAGAAGGACGTCTGTGGCTCCCCAGATGGCTGCGTCGATCACGGTGGTGAGGGTGTTCACGATGGTGGTGGTGGTGGTGATGATGTGGTGGAGGAGGGAAATGGAATAGCGGACCACCTGGTAGTCCTGGTGGTGGTGGTGGTGGACCATGCATTCCAGGAGGAGGAGGTGGTGGGTAAGGAAATGGGGGACCTCCAGGTGGGTTATGATGCAAATGCGGTGGGGGAGGAAGTGGAGGTCCGTACCCATAGTAATGAAGTAAATGAGGTGGCAATGGAGGAGGAGGTATTCGTGGGAGATCCTCCATGCTGTGATGCAGAGATGGGGTGGGTGGTGGATGTCCCCCACCACCAGAAGGAGGGTGTGGCGGTGGTGGAGGTGGTTGTGGGTGACTTCCTTGGTTAAGACCAGGTAAGTTGCTACTTGAATTGGATGACCCTAGTGGCCGTTGGCCCGGTGCCGGTGGGGGAGGTGGCGGAGGAGGATGAGGTCCAGGGTAGTTGATCGATCCGGCTCTATCTGAAAATGGACGGTTTGGTGCTTGAGAAGAAGGACCCGGTGGGCCCAGGAGACCTGAAAACGAGGATCCTGATCCAGAGAACTGGTTCAATTTATAAGGGTCCATTCTCTGGAAATCCATGGTGGCCTGGCTAAGTACAGGAGAAGGTAGTTTCTTAGGCACATGTCCGTCCGATATATACGAGCTGACTCTTTCTGTAGAGGACGACACGTCGCCGCCGTCTGTGTCCTGTTGGTTGTGGTCCTGTAGGTTTAAATGCAAAGATTTTAGTTTTTTCAGGTCGGGATCTGAAACGTCGGGGTTTCGCTTCTTGCGTTTCCCACCTCTGTTGCTCTGAACAAACACGCACTCAATGTCCAAGAAACGGCAATTGGAGCAAGTTCTTGTTCGCTCAGGAATGATTTTGTTGGTGCCGTCGGCACCCGTTATGGTAGTCATTGGTTCCCCGTCGCACTTGATTTTTTTCTCTCGACACGATAGGCAGGCACGTCGGGCGACTCGTCGTGGTGGCTGGGACTGATTCAGGATCGATGACATGGTGGAAGAAGAAAAACAAAAAGGAGTGGTCTGGGTGGGATAATGGTAGGGCGGTTGGTGATAAGGAGAGGAGAGCCAGTGAGTATGCCTGTAATCAGAAAGTATGAAAGCAAAAAAAAAAGTAGAATAAACTCAATGGGAAAGAAAGTCACGAAACTTTTATATTGTTTTTATTGTTTTGTATTAAGGTTTTTGGTTTTGGGATCGCTTTTATATGCTGAGGAAGTGGGAAGTGCACACAGAAACAGAGAGAGAAAGACAAGTGAGAAGAAATTCTCCGTAGAACGAAGAAGCCATGGCAAATATCTTATGT
Source organism: Candida pseudoviswanathii (assembly GCA_030565125.1). Lineage (NCBI taxonomy): Eukaryota > Fungi > Ascomycota > Pichiomycetes > Serinales > Debaryomycetaceae > Candida > Candida pseudoviswanathii. The sequence goes on along the minus strand of JAJMBE010000014.1, from coordinate 72,823 downwards.
AAAATAGACTGAGTGGCTTAAACATAGCATGGACGCTTGTTTTTTGGCCTTTCTTTTCACTAGTTCATGTATGACTGTTATCCCCTCAAGCTTCCATTCCACCCCTCCTACGCTTGCTTCGACGTTGTCTAAGTTTCATTCGACTTTGTTTTTTTTGTACTTTTTTTGGGGGGTTGACGGGACGGAGTGGCATGGATTATCTTTTTAGTTAATTCAATTTCTCTTTTTAGGAGAACGGAAATCGTTATGTTTCTCTGCTGCTCCCTCTCTTACTCTGCCTCTCTGGTAATTATTCCACCTTTTGTGGCTTGTTTCCATGTACCGTTACTTATTGCGCCAAAGAAGCACAAGTGCAAATCCACTTCTTTGTATTATTCGCATGGTTATACACTCCCCCTCCTGCTGCTGCTCAACAAGGTACCCAAAAAGAACTCTACTTGTGCCAACTACGAAGCCTGGGTGGTCAATTAAAGTTCTCCTCGTGACGCAATCGTACCTGCAACGTGTGAAGTTCCTGTTCTCAACTACCATCCGATTCTAAGCCAATAGCCAGTTGTTCTTTTGTGTTTGATTGAAAACCGGTCAATGCCGACAGAGAGGCAATCGCTCGCTGCGAATTTCAAAGTAGAGAAGGCACCATGGGGGCACATCAGCGTGAAAAAAAGCACGAACTTCTGTTAACCTGTAGTCAGTCTGATTGTTTCTACTGGACTGTGGGAGTTGAACAATGGGTAGTTTATTGCCTTGAGCGACACTCCTAAATTCCCAGCGCTCCAAACGTAGTTTTGAACAAAAGGAAAGAAAAAGAAAAAGAGCGACACAGATACGCCCCCAGCCAATTTCATTCAAAACCCATCCACAGAATGCCGAGTGCGAAGAAATATAACATCACGACCCCCAAGTTGAACGGATGTGTAGCACAGAGAGACAAACGCCAGAGCACGGCACGAAAAACCATAAACCATAAAAAAAGAAAGCAAAAACTCTCAAACAAGGTTACACATTGTGCCCTCTTAAAAAACTTTAACCCACCTCAGACGAACCCATTGATTGGTTAGAACCTTGACTTTGACTCGAACCTGTGTCCCAGCCAGATCTTGCCGTTCTTTTTTTAGAAGATTTTTCTCTTTTGCTCCACTAGTTCGTCTTTGTCCTTTATATCCTTTATGTGGTCTTAGTCCGAAAAGGAAAAATCTAAAAAATACCATCCCTTGATTAGTGGTACAAAACGCAGCTAAGGCACTTCTAAAAATAAACCTACAGGCAGAATTTTATCCAGACCCGCAAAATTACTAGAAACACGGACTTTCTGGACAAGGCGTGTCTATGCCCACACTTGCAAGTGACTGCGATCACCAATCATCCCACCTACACCTTGCATACATACCTCTATCGCATTTACCCCTCCCACACAAAGCAAGGACCCCTACACACGAGTGAGGAGCACGGCAGCGATAATAATAAATTATATCTCCTCGGTAATTGAACAAGAGCAAAAAACGCGCAATTTGGTGAACCGCACACACCCAAAAGCCCTACCACATCAACCTCAAACTTTGTTTTAGAGTCTTTGGGCTGGAACCTATGATCCTGCCGCTGTCACACTTTGCCGGATGCCACAAATGCACCCTCGTTACACAGGACTTGTCTTTTGCATTCCTCCCTTCATTACAAAACGGGTATCGCACCCGACGCAGCACACAAGCCGAGCGTTTCACATTATTGGGATTATTATATATCTGTACGGACCAGTCGCCTCTCCCTCCCCTTCCACAACACCCTCATTGTCTCTTGAATATTATCCAGGCTTCCATAGACGTTCCCGAACTTTCGCGGACTTTCTTTTGCTCCGTTGTATAGAGCCACCGTATGATGTTTTCCGCGACCGAAGCGAGACCCAACAATTGTATTCCGTTATTATTTTTTATTTTTTGAACACCATTGTGTCTTCACGTATATGTATGTTTGATTAAGTCATTCCCATTAAACGAATGAACCAAACGCAGCCTCAGATTGCGTTTGCACATGTGTGTTGGACGTACATTCGTGCAAGATGGGATCTACTCTGTTCCATCTGTCGCTATCAAAACCGCAGATCTCTTGGAACCTGGCGAGTTCGGCTTTTTTTTTTCTCAGAACACACACAGAGAGAAGCATTAGGAGTTATTTACACAATTGAGTTCTAAGTGAGGCTACGGTTATGTAGAACTAGGTGGTTGATTTTCCGCCATTGCGCCTTTAAACAATGTTTTGACAGATGAAATCTCCCGCATCTTGCCTTTGTGGTGTCGCAAAAGACTGCCCCTTATGGATACCAAAATTTTGCTCCATAGCACAAGATACGCTTATAACGATTGCAAAATGAAAAAGAAACGCAAAACAACTCCTTTGGAATAGCCTTATCTTCTTAATCCACTCAATGAATATGTAATAATAAAAGGAAGAAAAAAAAGGTCGATATATACACTACACCGTACTGCACACCGGTCTAAACTTGGACAACTGGGGATTTGAGACCTTTTCTAAAACTCAAAGCCCTCAAAACCTCAACCAACTTGACACTACCACTGAACAATTCCTCCTTGAAATAAAACAAGAATGCGGCGGTAGCAATCGATTGCGTCACCTTGACTGCCAATCCAGCGTACAACCCTTCTAAACCTTCTTCTTTAACAATCTTTCTGATTTCCTGGATCATGGACAACTCCTTTTCGTCCTCGCCTTGTCCCTTCAACTTCTTCTTCTTGATGTGCATTCTCGACTTCAAGGTGATGTATGGGTACGTCAAGGAAGTGGCGATCAACTTACCAAACGCACCAATGAAGAATGCCTTGGAAGCGGTGAACGACTTGGTGCCACCATTGGCAATGATCACATTCTTGATCTGTTCAAAGATGGTGTACTGGATAATTGGGTTGATGACCAACACCAATGCAGGCAACACACCGGCAAACAAAGCGCCAAACCCGTCATTCTCAACAATGTCAACCAACGCCTTGAAAGTAGACGTCGAAGTTGGCTTGTCGTCGGCGCCATCCTCGGCACTCTTCTTCTTCTGCGTCATCATTCTCGTATTAGCGACCCAGAATGGATTTGATCCCACACAAGTGAACGCCCCGGCGATGGCCCCGGTTATTATCGACTGTATGGTGCTTAACCCCTTACGCTTGGTGCCGTTGGCTTTTATGAAAACGTTGGACGTCAACTCGTAAAAGTAGTAGTAGATGAAATTAGTCAAGGTGATCCCGTACAACGCACTCTCTAAACCGGCGTACAATCCCAGGAACCCTTTCTCCTTGATGATTTCCTTAGCGGCCAAATAGGCAGGGTTGGTGACTATGGCAAAGTGGACTTTCTGCAACGTAGTCATACTGACGGTTGGCTTAACCTCCGGCTTGTTCTTTTCCTGTTCTTCTTTCTTCTTGGCTGCGGTCTGCGCCAAGGTGGACAATGTGATCAATGGGTAGGTTATACCGAGAGCCAAAGCTCCTCCAACTGCTCCGGAGACAGCATGGGCGATTTCTTGATTTGACATAGTGAAGAACAAAAGGAATGTGAGAACAAAAGAAAGATCAACAGAAGGGTTTATCTAGTCTATTGGTGGTGAAAGCTGGGGGGAAAATGAAAAAAAGGAAAGGCAAGAATATTTATATGATAATTCGGTTGTTTCTATTGGTAAGAAAAATAAATCGCGTCGTTTGTTGATTTATGGAGAAACAGTGAGTGAGTGTGTGTTTATTTTCCTTTTGGTGATGAATCCTCGGCTTTGGTGGATTTCTCACATGCGGGTCACTTACGACAATAAGAGAAAAAGTTTTCATTATGTGGGGTCAAATCGGGTCGTGTGTCGTGCGACAGAACAGGGGAGTCAAGAATACTTGTTATCTGTGCGTGTACTTGCCGCATTAGGAAGTCTAGAGTTAGTTTTTGAGCGCAAGGTCACTAGTGTTGGAAAGGTGAAGGTAACTCAATGATAAGGACTTGACAGGAGTCAGCTTTCGTGCAGTCGGAAAGGTGTGGGTTTTTGTTGCTGTTTTCATTGAATTTCGGAACGAAAGCTGTAGTAAAACGTGGTTTCAAGGGATGGATGACGCAATTCAGAAATGGTAAGTCACATACACAAAGGAGGTGCTGGAAAGTAAGAGACTGATTCCGGGTATTATCCGCTAGAGTAGAGTAGCTTGTAAGAGTATGAGCTACAACCATGTTGTTCTACAGTCAAAGTCCAAGTATAACGAGAACCAAAGAATATTATACATTAACAAATCCAATGAGCTAGACAGCACTGTCAAGTTAGTAACGGCCGTATAACAATACGACCTCGAACCGGCTAATCGCCTCAATACCTATCACTAGGCTTTGAAGGGTACAGTTCAGAATTTCGTTTTTTTCGTTTCTGGGGGGGTTAGTCCTTGCTTTTATACACCGCTCGCTGGCTCATTCGTTGGGTGCACGACTACACGTGCGACTTCAGAGGGGAGAAGAAATCCTACGGCTGTGGACCATGAAGGACATGCTACGATTGAGGATGATAAATAAACGCAAGATGTACATTAATTGAAACTACTCACATGGAGTTGCTAGATGAAGAATGGAAAAGTTAGTACGTAAAACATCACTCGGATGGTTTAGCAGCAAATTTCAAAACTGATAGCGGTCCAGTATTCAATAATGCTGCGTGTCCCATAAACTTCTTCTTGCTCACCACAAGAGGGGTTCCATCTCCTATTTATGGACCCCGTCAGTATTTTGTAGTGCAAAGCACACATTCTCCTTCTATCACAACAACACAAAGTGAAAACAGTAAAGGTCCGTATAATAATAACAAGTTTAATAATATAATAATGAACAATAAAAAATTAAAGAAGATATCTAATCTCTACTCCACTCCACTCTAATCTAACAAACTATCTAACGATTCACGATAATTTACAACTCCCGTACAAAGACCCGCTTCAATATGATTTTGTAACCAATCGGCATTATTATCGAAAAACAAAAAGCATCCACCACATCTGCCAGACTTGAAGTTCCTCTCCAGAGACTTGGTTCCGGCAGGATACACGAAGTGCAACGCCTTCAAGTGTGTCTTGAACGTGTCACGACGGCTGAAACCACCGCTTGGATGACACTTCGAGTCCTGGCCGTAGAATGGACATAGGAACGTCTTGTTTGCGTTGTGTTTCTTGAGGTGGCGTGTCAAGTACCCTTTGACTTTGAACACGCTGTTGCAGTGGGGGTGTGGACAGAAGAACAAGCTGGTGGTGACGCCCTCGACGGTGGTCGTGGTGGTTTTTCTGACCTGGATGTTGTTGGTTACGGTGGTGGTTGTCACGGTGGTTGTTTCCTTTGGGGGTTCGTTTCTCTTCTTCTTGGACAATCTCTTGGTGGATGGTGCTGATGAGGTGATGGAGATGTTGGTCACTGCTGAAGTGGATGATTTAGGGGAAGATGAGGAGTTGGTGGTCGTAGCCATTGAAAGTGGGGACGAAGATGGAGAAGATGCGGATGGTGAAGCCGATTCAAGTTTTCTCTTTCTGTGGAGTGGTTGGCGGTCATCGTCCGTTGGCTCGATTTTCAATTTGATTTCTTCAACAGGTTCATTCGATTCAAAAGGTAGTTCTTCTTTGAGTTCATGGGCATGGTAGTGGTTTTCATGAAAGTGTTGGTGGATCGACGAGCTCGATGAAGAACACGAAGATGAAAGGTGTTGGTTTTCCTCGTCCTCTTCCTCATACGAAGCATGGTAGGAATCGGTCGAAGATGTGGATAAAAGTCTCTGCATTGGAGTCTCGTTGTTTTGCAGGAGTGGAATTATACCGCCGAGGATCTCATCATCCAAAGGACTAATGTAAGATTCAGACGACACCGTAGACCCATCTTCTTTATTCTGCGCAATGAAATCGTTAAAATAATCGTAAAAATTCGTAGACATCACCTGTGGATTACGCACTATGGTAGCGTTTGGTGCTGGTGGGAGTGTGAGCTGAACTGGCTGTGGTGGTGCTTGATGTTGTTGTGATCCGATGATTGTCACTGGCTGAAAGATGTCTTCTTTGAAAATAGGAAGTTGATGGTGGTGGAAGTGAGAATGGCTCTGGAGAGACGAGTCCAAGAACTCATCAAAGTCAGCCAATTCATGTTGGCGTTTCTGTGGATGTGTGTGTCCACCATTGTCGAAAAGTTCGATCTGGTCTGATTCGCCAAATCCCAAGTCCAAGTCATCAGCAGCACAATTCACAGGGAATACAGACTGCTGCTTGCGGTTAGTGATCTTTTGCAACTTGGAGATTGGTGGGAATAACTCTTGATATCGCTGTGTTCCGTAAATCAATCTCTGCAAGAATCTGACGACCTGGAACTTGAAGAGTCCGAGTCTTGTGGTGGTGAATGACTCATATCGTTTGTGTGGGTTGGACGATATTGTGTATACGCTCACCGGTGGTTGATTGTGGTGAATTAAACCAAGTGTTAAAACAGACATGGTTATTGGCTATTGTTGTGGTTATTGGTCACCGCTTTTGCTCTTAGGAAGGATTATTCTCTGTTACGGAACTCAACACTGGAAGTGGTGGAAGTCAAGGTGGGGCGCTGCGGTTGTGGTGGTAGATTATAAATACAGAAGTGGGTAAAATGAATGCAAAATAGGAATTATAAAATACAAGTTTGAAAAGGTGGGAAGAACAAATATACCGGTGGGATGTAAACCAGTAGCTTTTTCTTCCTGATTTTTAAAGGGGAAATACACTTAACTATATGTAAACAGAAGCCAGGGAAGAAACTTGAAATTTATTAGTGCAACACAGAGAAAGAGAGAGAGAGAAAGCAGAAGTCTAATAAATAAATTGTCATTTGATCAAAAAATCTAAAAAAAAATTACAGGCTTCCCACTCACGCATTTCGCTCATTGTTTATTGGGGGGGGGGGGGGGACATTTTCTCTCCGTTTCTTTTCTCTTATCAAAAATCTGCACCACTCGCTAAGTTATTTTCCGGGCCTTACTCACTGTTTTTTTCATTTTTTTGATGCCGTATGAAACTGCCTATATGCAGGTCTTCCGATCGGTTTTAAAAAAGACACCATCTGGTTTATTCCGACGGGTGATTTGTTCTTCCTTTCTGTAGCTAAAAAAAGTGTGGTGGCATGCTCTACTGCCCTATGGCACAGGGCATTATTGTTCTTCTTTTTATGCAAATTGGCCAGAGGATCTTGTGTATGAGCTGTCTTGTGTGGTTCACATGGGCTTAATCCTTAAAGGGCGTTTAAATTTTTCTTGAGGGCATTAAAAAGTTTGATTCGGTCTGGGGGTTGTGTTAGGCGCCCTCTGCCTCCGCATTACTGTGGGTTATCTTTTGCGTTTTGGGTGCGGAAAAACCTGTCTGTCTGTCTCATTCCACCATCTCACTCCTGAGAGCGCTTTTTTTTCCTAGGCACGCCATGCGCTAGTGGGAGTCTGTTCCCGTAGCGACTTTGACATTAGGTTTGGGGTAGAGAGGGAGAGGTATTTTCTTGAGTTCACATTGGGTAAGTAAGTATGGCCATTTTGGCTTAGCTGCATAATCTTTATCACTTGCTCTGTTGCTATTTGGACTTTGTCTTCATTGTTGTCAGCAAAAAGAGAATAAGCCTGCAAAGACAAAAAGAAAGAAATCTAAAAAAGTCTGATAATAACCTGCGGTTATGGTTATGTACGTAATATAAAAACAGAACAAGGAAGGGGATCCCAGAGATAGAGAGATAACGATGATTCCAAGGAGCTTAAATATCCTTCAGGAAAGTCATAGAGAGCAGGGGGAGGGAGGGCGGAATCAGAGATAACAGAGCCGAGTCACCAACGTAGAGCTTTTTAGTTCTTGGACTGGTCTTGGATTTAACCTTCGGTTTCTGTCGGAGACATCACATCGCTCATGGCTTAAGTGATCGCAAAACCGCTCTTGCTCTCTCTGTCATGGCCATTGACTCCACACTTTGGGTGCCCAATTTCTCATCCATGGGCGTTTTTGCACCCCTCTCTGTCGCCTTCCGTCCCCCCAAAAAAAACTCATGTTGCATTTTCCACTAAGTGGGCTTATTTGTCGGGCTTGCCACTTCCAGGAGGATGAGGAGCGCCCCAACAATAGACGGGCAGGAGGGTTTCAAACACTCTCCTTGGTGTGTTCAGACAATAAAATTACATTTTTCTATTTTCGACTATCAAACGACAACAATATAGACATGAGACTCGCATTATCAATGTGCAGAAGCATCCATAAAGCCATCCGGTTATCCTGCCATGGATCGAATCGTTGTTTGTCTCTTCTGCAACTTCAGAACGCCGTACGAAAAAAAAACAAAAAACAAAAATCACTATCGTTATTCTGCATTGTTTTTTTGTCTTTTCCCGCGCTGTGGAGAGCTGTGGTGGTTCCTCATCTAAAAAACTTCAAAAAAACGCCAAAACGATGCAATACTTACCGCTCTACTTGAGGTATTATAATACGTCTATTGTTATCTCTGTCCTAGCTAGCCCATGACGTCTGGATAGTCGCCTTAGGCTTTTCTTTGTTCATATACCCGGGGAATTCGGGGGACAAAAGACTAAGTGACGATTACGGGCCAACTTCTGACACTTCTGCCACAATGGTCATACACAAAAGGCAAAGTCTGATTGGTCACTGGGTTGACAGGTCGTTCGGCCTCTCTACTACTCAGACATCGTACAGTACTCGTTCATTGTTGCGTGACAAAGTCATTGTCCAACATCTAGATTCGATGGAACCACACACAAGCGCTGCTCCATTGTTTGCAACCACCGTTGATCGTTCTTTAAAATAGCTGTCTTTCTGGTTCTTCCTTCACCTTCCGTAGGGGTCCCCCCATTAGCCATATCTCTCTTTTCCAGAAATAGGGTTGTGAAATCTTTTGCCTTTTTGGTCCTTTCGACACTAAAACTCTAAAAACAATGACCGTGATTGACAGCCGTGTTGATGCGGTGTTGAGGCGAACCAAGAATCTAAACGGGCCGATAACTACCTTTGGACTATATAAACGTTCCAAACATCCCTGTGGCGTCATAAGGCTTTAAGGCAAAGACGGTAGAGTATTTTTTGGATGTGCTGGGCACTTAAATTTAGAACCACACGTGATGGTGATACACGTGATGCGATGCGTGCTCCCGCGTCTCAAAAAAAATGCTGGTGTCCAGTTTTCCATGATACGTGTACTTTGGACACCGCACACGTATTTTTTTTTAATTGCAACCAGTCGTTGGCAGGACCAGCCAGCCAGCACTGGGCGACGATGAACAAGAGCTTTTTTACTCTCCTTTCCGGGAAGGCAAAAAAGCGAGCACCAAAGAATCTCAACATCACTTTTTTTTTTCAACACTTTTTTCTTTTTTTTTTCTCTCTTTTCTTCAAGGACAAACTCCCCGCCCCTACTACTACAACAAACACAAGCAAACGCTATCTACTATGTCTGCCTCATTAGATAAATCCTTAGACGACATCATTTCTTCAAGTAGAAAGACCTTCAAATCTAGAAGACCAGGTGCTAAGGTCGGCGCCAGGGCTGGTGGCCAAAACCGTGTCGGTAAGAAGGTTGGTGGTTCCAATACCAAAAAAGCTGCTATTGTGAAGTCCAACAAAAAGACTACTGCTCCTGCTTCTGCTGCTTCAACTCCTGCTTTTGATTTAACTTATGCTACTAAAGTTAACGTTACTGGATTGCCAAAAGATTTGAAATACGACAACGTTAAGGTATGTTTTTTTTCCATGTTGAAAGACTCAGACTAGATATCTTTCAATGAGTGAAAAAAAAGAGGATGAGGGTCATTCCCCATGGACGGAAGAAAAATGTGAAGGATAGAATGCAACTGTTAAGTACATGCCATTGCACAAAGCTTTCACCCAAATTCATCATTAGCTGGTTTAATGATTGATAACGTTTCCTATGGAGAGGTACATGCTGATGAAGCTAAGTTACCGGCGATGTTGACAGACTAGCTGTCTTCAAGTTTGACGTTGGCTGCTTGTCAACTTTTGGAATCTCAACTATAGGGAAGAGAGTTATTCCAATTAATTTTGCGAGTAACTCCTTGCGAGTTTGTTTTTCACCTCCGTATTGTTCTGGGCAGACAATACTGGACTAATTTGTGTTTGTTACTCGAGTATTCCAAAAAGAAAGCGTGGGTCGGTTTATCACTCGGTCAATGCCATCTTTCGACCTTGTTGAGAATCCAAAAAACCCCCCACACCAAGTCAACTTGCAGACGTCACATCCATCCATAGAGAAAACTGTGTTCATGATATCCTTCCATTTTTACTTTCCCCCCTTTTTCTCCCCCTCCTAGCCTCCTTTTATTCAATTCCCTTTATAGAACCCACGACTAACATTTTTTTTTTCTAAAGGACTTTTTCCAACAAGCCGTTGGTGGTGTCCAAACCGTTGCATTGAGTTACAACGAAAAGGGTCAATTCAAAGGTTTTGCTACTGTTATTTTCAAGTCCAGCAAGTTTGCTGCCACCGCTGTCGAGAAGTACAACAATGCAACCATCGACGGAGGTGCTTCCAAATTGAAGTTGGAATTGGTTATTGACACCAGTAAGAAACCATTGGCCGCCAGAATCTCGCCAAACGCTACTGCTCCAGCACCAAAGACTGCTGGTGCCAAAAAGATTGCTGCAGCCAAGGCTGCTCTTAACAAGAAGAAGGCTGGACCTGCTAAGAAGCAAAACAAACCAAAGGGTAAGCCAAAGCAAAAGAAGAAGACTGTTGAAGAGTTGGACCAAGAGATGGCTGATTACTTTGACAACTAAAGAAGGTTCATAAGTAGGTTTATTTTTGTTGTATTATTAAAGAGAAAAATATTTGATTTTGTATTCATTCGTATAAATTTCTTCTTTGTCGCATTCAGGCGACATGTGTCTCGTCTAAGTAGGGCTCCAACGGTCGTGTAATTCTGCATGTGTAATTTTTACCTGTTTCGTCGACCTACGCCTGGGAAAGCATTCTCTCCCTCCCCCAGGTCCAACCGTGGCTGGCGCCAGAACTTGTGGGAGGGCTCGCGCGGCAGCTGAAACAAACAAAAAGAAAATACGCGACTTACTTGGTGCACAAAATGCAGGACTACAGAAAATTTTGTTCTTCTGCTTTTGGATTTTTCCTTACTCCTCGTGAAAGAGAAAAACAGACAGCCTAACCTGTTTAATGGGTCCCTTTCTAGACAAAAAAAAACCCACACCAGCTGTTTATTGCTCTAATCTGACAACAAAAACCGTTTACACGTTCCACGACTCACAACCATATGAATAACATTGAATACATAGTAACAGCGGAGTTCCACATCGACAAGGGCCCGTCCTTGGTGCACCAGTACCCGCAAAATCTCCCAGGTCTCGAGAAGCTATATTTCTTGCCCGAGTTGATGTTGCCTGACCAAATCCACAAGCGGTCAGAGGATTACACCTTGTTCTTGTTGCACCGAAACAACAGCAATGGCGAGTTCCAGTACCTTTACGATAAGAGTTGCTGTGAGGAAGAGCCGTACTATTTGTACACAATTGTGAATAACCAGAAGAACGAGGAGTTTAAACGTGGCTCGAGGATCAAGTCATTATCTATAATCACGAAGTTGCCGTATTTCAAGAACTTCAAGCCATTGTTGTTGATATGCTTGGATTTGTACTTTAAAGAGAATAACATTGCGTATCTAACGGAGTTGTACCGGGCCATCAATGATAAGAATTTTTGGATTTCGAACGGCGAGGATTCCTCGGTCTCGATTATCAAGAAATTGTTGATTACTTCGATTTTGGACTTGCCGATAAACGACAAGATCTATTATGACGAGATGTTCAGGAATAAGTTGTTGAGCATAAACAAGGACAACGTCATAAACGAAGACTTGTTTATTAGGAAAGACTTGAGTTTTAACTCGGTGGTGACGTTTAACAAAATGAACATCCCGATTAAGATACCGTTGATGAATTTGCCGGACACCATTGGCGACTACTTAAACCCGACCGACGTGAACTTTAAGCCTAACTTGATCAACATCTTGCAAGCCAAGTTGACATCGACGGTACTAAATAATGAGTTGACGATTTACGGGTTGCAAACACCACCCATTATAATTCTAATCAATGCGATTTTGACAGGCAAGAAGATCATATTCTTGAGTTATGAGAACTCCTCGGGGTACATTATCGATCATATCTTGTTGATGTTGAAAGTCATCACCGGTGGTGGTATACTAAGTGGGATTTTGACAAACTACAATGTGTTCCCCATGATTGACGTGTCCAAGATTGATTTGCTCGAGGAATGTGATTCGTTTATTGCTGGTACAATAAACCCGTTTTTCAAACAGAATGATAGATTGTGGGACTTGATGTATGATTTGGACAATAATGAGTTAATTTTAAGTTCTCAGTTACCCACCAGCACAGTCGAGTTTAAGAATTCGATTATATCGGAAGATGCCAAGTTCTTGTCGAACTTACAGTTGTCGTTGTTCAACTATAATGACGATTTGACGACAATTCAGTTGATTTTCAGGAGGCACATTAATGAGATTATACGGATCTTGTTGAGCTCCAAGAATTTCAACAACAACCTAGCTCCAAGCAACAGAGACCTCATATTGCTCTTGGACGGAATTGGATACTACTGGACTAGTGATACAAACAAGTTGTTGGAAATCTCCTGTTACCAGATGATTTCGAAGAAATTCCAGGACTTGTTGTACAACGAGAAGCTTGTGTACAATTTGCTATTGCCCAACTTGGCAAACGAGTTGAACTTGATGATTGACTTACAGTACCACTTGCAGAGTTTGAGTTCGTTGTCCACCAACACCAAAATCAACGAGAGAGAAATCTGGTTCAATATCTTGAAGTTCTTGATTAGTGGGAAATCCTTGGAGATTTTCTTATTGGTGACCTACCTAATCCCTCCAAGTTCATCCACTAGTTTACAATCGTCTTCTGCTCACGGCGGCAACCTCACAATCTTTGACAAGAACAAAGGGATTGAGTTGTTATTGTTGAACTTGTTCAATCTCGATGACCAAGTCAAGTCCAACATCATAATGATATTACAAGAGCTCCAAGACAACTTCTTGTGTGGCTGGTGTCTTGACAAATTCCTCAAATCCAACCTAATCTATGAGATTGCCTTTAACGATTTAATCAACGAATGATCGATATATTCACCTAATACCTGTATTATTACTATCTACAAACTCAACAAGAACTGCGTTTAATACACATCCCACTTCCTGCCTACTTCTCAAGCTTATCCTCTCTACTAGGCGTGTAATATTTGCTTTCTTCCGCCTCACTAGTGAACCATTTAGCCTTGAGCACCTGGTACAACGATAATCTATCACCAGGACGTCTCGAGCTGAATGCGTCGCCGCTCCCCACATACTTCGACTGTCTGTCAGGCGACGAGTAGTCCAAGTTCGGGTTCTGCAAGGGGAACCCTCTTCGTCTCGTGACGTACCCGAACTCTTCCTCCTGCTGGTTGATCTGGTGCTTGATGCTCGAGTCCGACTCCAAGTCATGACGGTTCTGTTTCTGGTACGCAATGTGTTTTTTACCAATAACGAAAAGACCCACAGCGACACTGCCGAAGATCCCGAGCTTTTTCAAAAGCGATCTCCTGGACTCCGTTGAGATTGCGATGTTCACGACCATGATTTCTAGTTGCGGTTCGGGGTATGAAGGAGTGGAAAGTTTTGATGATTACGTTTTTTCCGCTCCTTAGTGGAGCGATTTGGAGAGTCGTGCACAATGTGACAAAAAATTGGTTGTGTCTTTGCAACCAATGGGGGGGGGGGGGGTTGTCCGAAATTGTCTAAATCTATATTTGTACTAGTACATAGTGCTCTATACCACTCGCGATCTATTAGAGTGGCGGCTTTCGATATCATTCCAGCTCTCCATGACCATCGCGTTGGCGTTCCTTGTGCTCGTGGGCCTAGCGTTGTCGCGGTACATGTACATCTGCACGAAATACGCCACGTCGAAAACAATTGTTCCTGAACTTCCCAAGATGTACGGTAATTCTTTGATCATGAAATCATGTCGTTCCTGTCCTCCCTGGTAGAACTCACAGCTCAGGAGGATCGACAACGTGTATGCGAGGTTCCCGAGGAGTGCTGCGCCGAATAACAACGGCGAGATCCCGTCGACGGACTTGCGCTTGTAGTTTTTGTAAAGCTGGGGAGTTCGGGATAGACAGTAGACGATGGTGCCGCCCCATGCAAGGGATGAACCAAGGGAGTCCTTCGAAGATGACACCGTGATTGCGTTTGCAGAAATAGGCAACGCAACCGCTCGGCCAGCCTGGAACATTGTTCCAGCGATCGATTTCTTAATGACTCCACCACCTGAAGAAGATGCAGCCGTGATACCTCTCCCGCCTTCTTCGTTAATAGAGTCGTAACTGCTGGGCGTAGACGTGATGTAGTCATCACTCACGCTCTGGTCCATGTTTTGTGCGTGACTCACTCGATGGATATCTTGGCCTTGATGCAATGCCACGTCGTCGGTATCGATAGGCGTCTTCGAGAGTTCCTCATCTACTCCACTTCTGTCATCCCCTTCACGGTCACTTATCTCGACGTAGGTGTGTTGTGGACTCACATAGTTGTAGTGGTAGTACTGGAAGCACAATGTGATATCATTACAAAGAAAAAACACGCTGATGTATAGTTGGAACTTTAGCACGGTGTCGAGGTTGATTAAGCAACTGGTGAAACTTAGGAAATCGCCCATAAACCAGAGCATTAGAAACACCGGGGAGATCCCCTCGGAAGACTTGTTGGTGTAGTTTTTGAGGATCTGGGGTAACTGGGCAAATATCCAGCTGATTATGGAGACGGTGCTGAAGGTGCTAGATATGGACGATACCGTAGAAGGACACGTCGACATGGTGGTGGTGGTGTTATGAGGTGTCACTGAAAAGAACGAAGCCAGGAAAGTCGGGTGGTTTTGGAGGGATCTAGTAGGGTGTTGTAACTATCAACGATTATTATAAAGAAGCTGGAGAGAGAGAGAAAAAGGAAAAACATGAAACACAAATCTTATCTCGCTGTTTATCTGTCATTATTTTTTTTTGTCCGCTTATTTTATGTCATCGTACCTCACTACTAGGGCGGGTTCAAAGGTTGCCCATTTCGGCTATGTGCTCCCACCACCCACTACAATAGATATGACACGCCCGGGGGAGGTAACTACGTGTGTTTGTAGTCGGCTACGAGCCCCTCAAGTTACAACCCCAACAACGTGTTGAACCCACTTACCCAGAACCAGCAGCTCGAAGTGGAATACTTCTTTCATTACGCCGAAGGGTCCTTGCAACACACCCAAATAGGGGCTCTTGATCAACTCCGTGTCGAAGGACGTAGTGCCCTTTAGGACCAAAAAGATGGTGGGCAGGATCACAAAAGCGAATACCAACGGGTACTACAAGTACAAGCGGTACTAGAATTCCCAGAGAGTGGCAAGAACGCCGACTGGGAGAAGAGGCTGTTTGATGCCAGACGGCGAGGCCCAGATTGTCGATCTGCAGCTGGGGGGTTTGATCGTGTACTTGAATGTTGATGCAATAATTTTCCTACCACTGCTACTACTATAGAAACCGCTTTCTCTCTCCACACCGAACTGTTTTCCTGTCAATCAGTTATTTGTTCGACTTCCGGTGTCGTTTCTACCTATCAGACTCTTCTCCAAGCAGACCCCACACCAACTCCAACCTCAATCACCAATTATGTGTGAATATGTATTATTTGCTGTATTAAATCTTATATAAAGCATCTAAGTATGCAGAAATCAACCTATCGGCCAACCCTGCTGTGTGAACACTACCTGCAATACCATACAACGCAGCAGTATCACCCTGTTTTTTCTTGATACCACCGTTCTTGTGCTCTTCGGAGATTCTCACAGCATCTTTGGTACACCCTTCCAAATCGTCAATGAGCTCGTCAATCACAGGAACAGTCAATCTAGTTAGTGCGAAATGCAACGCTGGTGGGTTCTGCAACGTGGAGAAATGCCATCCTTTTTTGCTCAACAAGTCGCTGATTTCGTAAATGCTCAAGTTGTCTTCTTGGGCAGCACGGATCCGGAACGCAATCACGGACCCAATTGGGTCACCAATGATCTCCAAGTACTTGGACAAAGTTGGGTTTTCTTCGATTGCGCGTCTGAGCTTCATGGCAGACAGTACAATGTCGTAGCAGAACTTTGTGTATCCTTCTTTACCGATGTTGATCAACGTCGCCCAACACCCAACAACCAATGCACCCGGTCTGCTGCCCGCCAACGTTGGGGACCCATACATGCCTCCGGTCCAGTCACTCGATATGTAGTATTGGCATTCACGCAATTTAGGATCTCGGTACATGATGATGGAGGAACCTTTGGGGGCAAACCCGTACTTATGAGTATCACATGAAATTGACGTCACACCAGGTAACCTAAAATCAAACTTTGGCAATTTTCTGTCCTTGTGAACTTTCGACCTTTCCAAAAACGAAACAATGAAGGAACCTAAACAGGCGTCGACGTGCAATGGAATCTTGTATTTGACAGCTAAATCCGATAATGTCTGGAAATCGTCAATTATACCGTGCGGGTAGTTTGGGGCAGACCCACACAATAACACAGTGTTGCTGTTGATTAACTTTTCGACTTTCTTGGTGTCAACCTGGTAAGTAACCGGGTCTAACTCGACTTTATGCAACTTCATCCCGAAATAGAAACACGCTTTTTCAATGCCCGCATGGATTGTGACTGGTGCAATGACTTCCGGTTCGGTTATTCCTTTGTATTTTCTTCCGTACTCCCTAGCTGCTAACCCCGTCAACAACAACGATTCAGTACCTCCCGAAGTAGTGGCACCACACCCCGTTGGCGGAGCATTGAAGATGTCCAACACCATATGCACGACTTCGGCTTCCATCTTACGAACGCCAGGGAAAACATCCGGGTGCAACTGGTTAGCCACGGAGTACTTGTCATATGCCTCGACTTGCAACTGTAACAACTCGTCACCTCCATGGTAGACAGCCCCACTGACTCTTCCATTAACCCAGTCTGAGTGTTTCAAGGTCTTCAACTTGTCCAACTCCTGGGACACATCACCCTTGGCGATTCCCTCTGCGGGCAAGTTAGGGAACTGCAACAACCCGTCGTCGTTTTTAATAATCTCCTGTTCCATTTTGACAATGGTAGACGCCAACTCCTTGTCAATCTTAGCCTTAATTGGTGGCAACGACATGACCGTGCTCGAAATAGACGAACTGACGCGATTGTATATCTGTCTAATGCACTCCAACACACCGTATCCTCTAACGTATCTATAAAACTTGGCCAATTGGACAAACGCAAGGTAGACGACAAACACGTCTCTGAGGAGTCTGGCCAGTCCCCAGGCGATGGACTCGTAGGTGGTTTCTGTGGTGTACGTGCCGGGGTAATATGTGGAGAAGAGCCATAGTTTGAGGTTGAGGTAAAGCTGTAGGGCCAAGACGTGGGCCTCTTCCAAGTTCCGCGGGACTTCAAACGATTTCAAGTCAACAGCAATAGCCATGGTTTGTTGATTTGGTAGGAATGAATGAATGAGTTCTAGGAGGGACCTTGACTGAAAAATTTTTGCGTTGTTGGCTTTTCTTTCTGCCTTTCTTTCTTTTTTGTTGATTTTGGATTTTCGTCGTATTGTTCTTTGGGCTTTGACTTCTTTTCTTTTGCTTACGGTTGTGGGAGCTTCGGATAATTCGTGTTGCTCGCTTTTGTGTCGGATTTCCTCTCTCACCTTGCCACTGGCATGTGCGAGTTTTACACAACCGGACCGACTCCACCAATGGTTCACCGCGATTAGTTGAGTCCGACCAGGGATGCAAATAAAACACATACCAACGCAAAGAGAGACTATAGAGTGGGACTTACCCCTGTCGCAGGTCCCCCTCTTTTTTAGCTTCGCCCATGGCTTTGTCAAAGAAAAGAAAGATATGCGCCATATCACCAAACAAATGGAGAAAAAGAAAAGTGCATTACATATACTCGAAAATACGGCGTGCTCTATAACGGAGTAGAGGCTCTACTTATGCGGTTGCTGGGTCTACTACTCGATCCCGAATTGTCCACCAACTGCTGGCGTTCCTGGTACAATTTGTCTATCCTGGCTTGGAAAAACCGCTGGATGAACTGGTTCTCTTGCTTGATTCGGTTCAACTTGGTCTCATACCCGATTATGGTGTCCTTCTTGATCAATTCGGGGAGCTGGCTTAAACCTGGACCTGCGATCTTGCGCTCTAGTTTCTCGTTCTGTTCCTTGAGGGCGTTTAGCTTTTGCGACAAGTGCAAGGCTTGGTTCGAGCTGGTCTGGTACTTTTCTCTCGTGGACTCGGACTCCTGCGATATCTTGTCGTATTCTTGTTGCATGATCTCGAGTTCTTCCTTCAAGTCACTCAAAGACTTGGTTTGCGCTGCGAGTTCATCCGCGGCTAAGTCTCTAGTAGCAAATTCTTGCAATTTCTCCAATTTGCTGTCAATGTCTGTGGATCTCTCTTGTTGTTTGATCAAATCATTGTCTATGCGCCCTAACTTGCGCTCCGAAAAACTTGCCTCGTCGTTTAGTCTCTGAAGCTTTCTGTAGTTCGCCGCTATCAAATCCTCGTCATCGTCATAGTGGCCCTGTCTCGACGTTTCGTACTTGCGCTTCTCGTGCAATCCTTGCTCTATCTCCAATGAGCTCTTTTCCAAGTTAGCTAACTTCAAATGCAACGATTCAGCTAAACGTGATTTAAGAAGGTGATAACCGGCAACATCGATTTGGTCAAAGCCTCCATTGCTCCCAAGGCTATAGAACGTATGCAATTTCTTGATCAATTTATCGTCCGAGAACAGTAATGTCAACTGGTCATTGTATTTCGTCAACAGCTCAGACAATTGCTTTGGTTCGTCTTTCAAGTGTGCCAAAAACCTCTCCATGTTGGCGCCATAATTCTCCACGAAAAAGTCTTTGGATAAGCCCTTCAAGTTGAACAAGTTCACAGCCAAGGTGTTTATGCACTTCACTTTCCATTTATGCGCTGGGTTGTTACTATTATGATGCGAGTCAGCGAAGTTCAGAATTTGCGGCTCTGGGAAATGCTGTGACACGAGCTGTTCCAACGAGAACACCGGGAACGGGACCAATATAGGACACGGTTTGTCGTCTTTAGATCGGAGGATTTCAATACTGGGCACCGTGACGTCCAACTTTGAGTCAAACGAAAGAATCAAGTCGTATACATCGTCCTTATCGCCCTCTCCACCCCCTCCATTACTTCCGGAAATGTAATTGTTATACAACTGTTGCGATGATATCAAGTTGACAAATAACTTATAACTCGAAGGTTCTTTCAAATCCGGTATGGGTCTCTTATCTTCGTACAACTTGGCGCTGCCCGAATTCCTATAGTACAACGTTTTCCCGAGGATTACCCCTTCCAAGAGCTCCAACTCTTTGACATTGTTGGAAACAACAATCATACGGTACCCCTCGGGTCTGTGCTCCTTGATCAACGCATCCACGATCCTGTTGAAAAGTTGCACTTTCCCGCTCATGTTAATCTGGCGCTCGATTGTCTCCAGTAGCAAGATCTTCTTCGGGATGAAGTGGTCAATGATCAACGACGGGTGGTTCTCGATGATCGATAGCTGTTCAAAACACAACGAAATCTTGTCCTCTCTCGTGGAGTCGTTACCGTTATTGCTATCGTTGATGGCATTTGACGACTCCAACAAGTTGTCAATGCTGGTTTTCAACTTCTTGGACCGCACCTCGTTGAGCAACTCAGAACTGAACAAATGCAACACTAGTTCGATTAGTGCTTCCTGGACTTCGGTCAATGTGGTGGGCAAGTAAATAACGCCGTTTGTGGTTGTTGTTGTTGTTGTTCTGTCGGTGTCCTGGCTTTCGAGCGTTCCGTTCCCGTTCGAAATCCCATCAATGTTGGCGTGCGAGTTTTGTCCGTTATTGTCATTGTTGATGTTGGTGTCAATTTGTTGGTCGATATCGTGGCTATATAACGAGGACGGTGGGTCCTTTGACAATATATCCATGAGGTTCATGACTGGCAGAGGCTTTCAGGTGGTGTTTTAGGGGGCTGGCTGTATCTGTGGTAGTTGGAGTTGGAGTAGAGGGTGGAATTTTTTTTCTTCTTCTTCTGTTTAGGGCGTAAAGTGCGTAGTGCGGTATCATCGTTGTTGTTGTGCTTCTCCATTCCGCCCTGGTCGCGTGGTAGTGCACCAACTAAAATTGCACGTCTTCTTTGTCTTTGTCTGTGCGTGTACCTGAGTCGCAAAGTCTCATGAGTCCTATTGTAACCTTAATCAGACTCCCAAACTAGAGAAGCTGTTGTAAGACCTTCTTGACTATGCATTGCTGTAGTTTGTCCTCTATAAAATCTATTTACACGGTTCCCCTGACTGCCCCTTCCACGTCAGCCACCTCTTTGAAACAGCTACGCGTCAAGTTGATTTTGTCGTCCTCGTGGTTCTGCCCCACAACCACATTGTCCTCGATACGTAAACCAATACCTCTGTATGATTTAGGGCCATCCAATGGAATGTACAAACCTGGCTCGATTGTTACGACCTGGTTCTTGCGCAAGCGGGAATGGTTCGACACGGAAGGGATGTCGTGGAGGTCGAGACCAACATTGTGCCCGATATAATGTGGGTAGTAGTTTCTGGCAATCTCGCTGTTTGTCACACCTTTGAATTCCGGAAGATTGTTCAACTCATGTCTCAACGTGTTGACAGAAATCTCATGAATGTCATGCAAGGAATACCCCAAGGTTGCATTACACAAGTCAATGCACTTCTTATTAGTCGCCAATACAACTTCGTAGATGTCACGTTGTGGGCCGGTGAATCCCTGCTGGTTGTTTGGCCAAGCGCGCGAGATATCGGCGCAATATCCGCCCAACTTCCCACCAGCATCAATAAACACCAAATCGTCTTCCCACAACAAGTCGTCGTTTCTCGTGTAGTGCATGCACAATGCGTTAGGCCCGTTGGCGACAACAGGAATATATGCGTGTTTCTCACAACCACCTTTCACGAACTGATACTCCAAGTAGCTGCCTAGTTCTTTTTCAGACGTGATTGGATCATCGGTGCTTACTTTGGCCATGGCTTGGTTGATGGCTAAACTGGAAATCTCACACGCTTTTTGCATCACCGCAACTTCAGCGGGCGACTTGGTGAGTCGCAAATCAGCCAACAAAGGTGACAACTGGTGGATATGCTTATTGGATTTCAAAATGAGCTCGTTCAAGTTGTCGTTCTCACTGAAACTGAAATACTGTTTGATACCTTCACTAGGTTTCAGGTTGTACTTTTTGTCCCAGTATATATGCGTACAGTCTTTGATCAACAGCTTCAAATAGGAAGGTGCATTGCGGATGTCTTCAACCAAGTCGGCATTAAAAATACTATACGCTCCGTCCAAACCACTCTTAGGACCCTCCCAAAGTTCCTTCTTGGGGTTCTTTGGCGGCACCAACATATGGAACAACACGTCATCGGCGCCATTATCCCCCTTCTTCTCAATTACGACAATCGAGTCCGGCTCCAACCAGCCCGTGAGATAATACAAATCCGTGTCCTGCTGGAAGTCGTAAAATACACTGCCCGAGCTGAACTTCACCGAGTTGCCTATTATTATAGCTAGAGATTTGGCAGGAAGCTTGGTCGATAGTTTTAGCCGACGCTCGTAGTATTCCATCGCAGATATGCCTGGCGTCAAGTCGCCTGGCTGGGTGATGATGTGCGGTCTGGTCTCATATGTAGGCTGTCCGGCCGAAAACGGTGTATGTAATCGTGGTCTTGTGAAAAGGAGTCTCCTTGGTAGGACTGCTGTTGCTATTCGGGATCTCATACGGAGGCACGGAGTGAAATTTTCTATCTGAGTTAGCCAATCTTTATACGCCAAAGAATGTGTGGGTGGAAAACCATTAGTAAAAAAACGAAAAATCGACCCAGAGAAAAAACTATGGGAGCAGGAAGACCGAGAGAGAAAGCGAAGGGGAAAAAACGCGGAACCAATATCACCGATACTCGTTGAATCCAAAAAAAAGAAAAAGATGACACACGTCTGCTGAGTTTCTTTCGGGAGAACTAGTGACAAAACTCGTGGTGGCCCTGATCTAGAGAATGGCTACAGTCGTATATGTGAAACACAAGGGGTTCTGTCTTACCGATGAGCCAGTCGAAAACGATTCAATTACAGAGAGCCACGTGACGAATGGACTACAGGAGTTGCCCTGGGATCTATATCTTCCAGAAGATGGGGAAGACGATGACGTCGACGACAAGACCAAGTCGCCTCCGCCTACGTCCCCACCTAAGAAACTAAGCAAACTGGAAAAGAGAGAAGCAAGACAGGTAAAGAAAGTCAACGCTTCCAGACGAAAGAAATTACAAAGGGAGCAGGAATTGGGGGCCAATGGGATAGATGCCAAAATCCCGGAGTTCAAACCGTACTTGGCCAAAAGAGAGCTCAAGTCATTATTCAACAGCATTATAGAAGAAAACTGTGAGTCTGGCAAGACAGATTCCAAGATATTACAATACCATTCCATTGCATTATACAAATCAGACCTAGAACACCTCCTACCAGGAGAGTGGCTCAATGACAACAACATTTCCTTGATTTATGAATTGATCATCCAGATGTTCATCAAGCAAGGAAGGACGTTCTCCAATCAAATCCAAATACTATTCCCTTCAGTCATCCAACTATTAGTGCATTTCCCCGACGACGTGGAGGCACTATTGCCGGTTGACGACTTGAAGAAACTGAAGTTTATCTTCTTGCCGCTTAACTTCATCGACGAGGTGGATGTGGATTTGGAGGATGACAATAACGGGGACCACTGGGCACTTGGGGTGTTGTCGTTGTTGGACAACACGTTGTATGTATATGACTCGATGCAGATTGATGACGATGAATCGACAGACATCCAGTTGAAGAATTTGGCCAAGAAGTTGCAAAGCTGCAAATCGTTTGTGCATGGGAAGATCAAAATACAGATCGTTAAATGTGACCAGCAGCGAAACTTTGATGACTGTGGGGTTTATGTGATCATGATCAGTTGTTATTTGATAAACCAGTTTTTGTTCAACGACGAGATGAGCCTAGATGTCAGTAAAGTCAAGTTTAATCCTTTAGACGCGCGGTTGTATATTATGAAGTTAGTATCTAGACTAGTTAGAATTTAAACTTATAGATGTTCCTAGACCAACAAACAATCAACTGTAATACTTTTCTACTAACAAGTCCGTCATTTTGGTAGCGAGTGTTTCTGCTTGAACTTCATTCTGTAAATCGGCAATGTTCTCTTGCAACGCAGCTATTTCGTTGGCGGAATCTGTGATTAGCTTGTTGACGAACACCTCTCTCTCAGAGTCGTAATAGATTCCGTATTTGGCCAAGCCTAATGTAACAATGACACCAGTGAGCGTACTTGCCAAGTCTCGAATATCATCTGGTGATTGAGTCTCGTCGTATCCCAACAATTGGAAGACTTTTGATTGCGAAATCTCCCTCGAGCTTGTTAGTATCACGAAAAAGTTCTTCAAGTCTATAATCAACTTCAAATACTCGATGAATGTGGGGCCAGCACTCCCGTCTGTACTCCGGCAAGAAACAGGGAAATTGTATTCCAAGCTTGCCAGCAATGCAGTCACAAAAATTGGATCCAGTAAGCTTGCTTTCACTCTGCGGAAATCACACTTCGCTAATGGGAGCATCACTTCGCCGTAAAACTTGTACTCTAACGCGTCAGGGTTCTCACTGAACAAGTCCACTAGAATATCGTCTTTGCCAACCCCCAGCAATGTCAACGAATTGAAAGGCTTCAAGAATATTGACACTATGCCAAACATAACCAACAAGTTGGATCTGAGTATGTTAAGATCATCGGTTAATATATCTATTGGTTCCTTTTGGTGCAAACAGTACTCGCTAAACTCTTCGTAAAACTCAACAAATTTGAATTGCTTGAACAACAACTTCAAATGCAAGAATTTTATGGCCCAGAAATAACGTGTCTCATTATCTGATGGTGAAAACAACGACTCGTTCTTTTGATGATAAGTTGATGCCTTTACATAAATCTGGTTCAAAGGCTTGTACGAATTGCTCGTTATTGCAACTTTGTTAGATCTGCCGAGGTTGAACACGGACGATGGCTTGCGCCCTTCATGGTCATCGTTGGGGAACCAAATCATTGAAAACTTGTTCAAGACGTATTGATAAAACAAAAACTCCATGTATCTGTTCTCAACAAACTTCTCCCTTGTTTTAGGCTGACTGGAGAAATCCACCGCCGATAGGTAGTTGGTTAACAAAATCAACCCTTCTTCGTACTTGCTCTGCACAAGGGTGATGACAATGGCTCTTCTGACCTTGGCAAACAATTCAACAGCTCTTTCTGGAGATAAGATCTCCATGGCCTGATCAAGAATCTGCTTCATGTCGTTATCTAGTTGTAAAAGATAAGCTTCGTTCAAGGAGCGTGTCGTGGATATCCATTCCTTGGTGTAATCCTCTGTGAATATCCTTTGGTTGCTCAAAAACTGCAACAACGTCTCAGCTATGGGATGTATAGCTTCATATTGCTTCATTAGCTGTAAGCTTTGCGTTGCAACATCTGCTAAACCCTGGGGCACAACATTAGACGTGTTCAATTGAGTGTACTTGTTGAATGTGTATGCTAGTTGGTTGATCGCCAAATATTTGACATCAAAGGTATCGGTCATAGTGGTTGGTGATGATAATAGGATGAGTGTATGAATGGCGGTGGGTCCACTATTGTTGGCTGCCGAAGATCTTGGTAGTTGATTTGGGTTTTCGTGTTGGCGATTTTTTTTTCCTCTCGCTGTATGAGTGTCCCCTTGGTTGCCAATCTGAACACATTACGAACATATCCTTACAAACGAATTCTTGATCATTAATATATATTAAGTACCTTGATTAACCCCTCATCCATAACTCTATAACCCATGCTAAGCACTGCTACTTACAAAATTGTCAGACTCGTCAGGTAGGATGAAATAATATCGTACAACACCTGCGCCACTGCCCAAGTCAACGGTATCCACGTACTCATGGTCAAGGAACCAGCCTGGTAGATCGCAGCCACCATTATCCCGATAATAGCACCGCCAATGAACCCTTTCAATAGCCCTGCGAACACGTACAAAATAACAATGAAGCAACATGTCACCAACCCGCTGGCTCCAAACTCCAAATTGTGTCTATACTTGTTCATGAAACTGCTTGCAGCGGCCATAACTCCCACGATACCATATAGGCAGCCGGATAATAGCAACGACCAGAAAACGGTGAACCTCCAGACATCCCAGGAGTAATATAGAAAGGAGTTGAGGTATGAACTTCGGCTGGGACCGATGGGCCAGAATAATGACGGGAAGCTGGGTACTGTGTACCCTATAGGAACATTCGTAGAACTGATGAAGATAGCCATAGTTAGTTGCCTTTGATGAAGTCAGTATTGCTATGATTGGGTTTTGCTGTGTGGTGAAATCCTGTTTCCAATGTTTCTTGTCGCGTTGGAGTAGGCACCACGACATTTATTGCCATTAATGTCGTCGTTTTCTCAGTGTCAGCGAGTTAACGAAAAAAAAAGTTGTTCCAAAGATTCAATCGCCACCACCATTGAACAACAACACGAGTCAACTACAAAAGATTCAATTGAACGAAGGCAGCGTTACGAGCAGTTTTCACCGTCATTGAATTTGCATCCCCTCTCACCAACTACCACACATAAACATCCACAATGTCAAGAAGATACGATTCCAGAACAACTATTTTTTCACCAGAAGGTAGATTATACCAGGTTGAATATGCACAGGAAGCCATATCCAATGCTGGTACCGCCATAGGGATATTATCACCAGAGGGTGTGGTATTGGCCTGTGAGAAGAAAGTCATCTCCAAATTGTTGGACGACGACGGGTCCGCTGAGAAATTGTACATTATTAACGACCAAATGATCTGTGCCGTTGCCGGTATGACTGCAGATGCGTCAATTCTTGTGAACAGCGCCAGAGTCAGGGCCCAGCAATACTTGAAGACATATAATGAAGAGATCCCTTGTGAGATGTTGATCAATAGTGTGTGTGACATCAAGCAAGGTTACACCCAACATGGTGGGTTGAGACCTTTCGGTGTCAGTTTCCTTTACGCAGGGTATGATGACAGATACCAGTTCCAGTTGTTCACCTCTAATCCTTCCGGTAACTACAGCGGCTGGAAAGCCACCAGTATTGGTGCCAACAACTCTGCTGCGCAAACTTTGTTGAAGAAGGACTACAAGGACGACTTGACGTTGAAAGATGCATGTGAGTTGGCTATCAAGGTGTTGTCTAAGACCATGGACGCTTCCAACATAAATAGTGAAAAGTTGGAGTTTGCTACGTTGAGCTTGGGTAAAGACGGAAAAGTTTTACATAAAATTTGGAACGACAAAGATATTGATGTCCTAATTAAAGCATCGGGCGTTTTGAACGAAAAGAGCACCGATGATGAGTAGATGTCTAGCTAATCTTTAGAACCACAGTACATATATACACTTTATAAGGTCAAAAAAAGAAGAAACCATGAATGCAAAACCACAAAAGTCACGTGTCTCCTCAGTGATAAGTTCTGAGAGATCGCACCCCCAGAATAAAATTGCTCCGTTTCAGCTTGTAAGAAAACACAACTTCTTCTGCCCAATTGACCAAGCACCACCAATGGACTTGATATCGTTAGGATTGACCCCCAAAAGGTCCAAAAAGATATTACGGGTAATCAACAACAACAGAATTTCCCTCACGATCAAGAATGAGTTTGACAAACTCAACTCGTTTACAAAGTCATTCCTTGCGAATCAGCTAGGAGCGGAGCAACAGTTCAAGGGCAAGGTGAATGACACCTTATTGGAAGCGTTCCAGGAATTGTACTACTTGTTTGATTGTGAGAATTTTAGATTTGAGAAGGTTAGCAATATCAGCTTGATCAAGTTGACGCAGATCTACAAGAAAGTAGAAGAGGTCGGCGATGCCGACAACGATACGTTGTCCAAGACCATCTTAGACATCATCCAGAGATACATCATTTTGACTACGGCATTGAAGCACTCGGATAGTTTGATCTACAAGACCTTGGTGTTGAAGAGCCAGGTTGTGTACTGGGAATCGTTGAACAACTCTGTGGTGAACAAGTTGCTTTATTTCGTGCAGACATCCCCAGTCAAGCTATGGACATTTGCAGTTGACATATTCACCAAGACGAAGGAGCTTTTGTACCAATCGGTAGCAACGGAAGAGGAAACCCATCTTGACTATTACTTGAAGATTGCCAAGAACTTTTATCGTGTCGTGGAGAGCACGTTTGCTAAAGCCATACACCAGGAGACCCCATCGGTTAGCTTCTTGGCCATTGAGAAGCACTCAATCCAGTGGTATTTGAATGCAATCAAGTTTGTTGTGAAGTTCCCCGTTACTGTCATCAGCAGAGAAATACGTGCGAAATTGAAGCAGATCAATGAAGAAATTCTGGTTAATACCGGTGATATTGATGTGTTACTCAAGTGCAACCCAGATGATTATTTGTCTGCTTTGCCTAGCGGTGGTGGAAAGGGCAATCATCAACTAATAGATGTCATTGATAAGACAATTGAATTTGATCATAAATCTTACAGTTCAACGGAAGAGCCCTCGTTTCTTGTTAGGTACTGGGTAGTCATTGCTTTTGTTATCTTCTACGGTCCATCACAGAGCAGGAAGATATACAACAACCGAGATGAAATACTTCATTGGATCAATTACAACGGTGTTGAGCCAGTCATTGGGTTCTTCAAGAACTGGGTGGTGCGACCATTGTACGAGATGTTGGATATATTGAGAAGCAATAGTGATGTCACTATCACAACCAAGGACTCCTTGGCTTCTGACGTCACTTCTTTGGAGAACATGATTTATGAGTTTGCCAAGGACAACCACATTGACACGACGCCAGCCCAAATAAACCAAGATGTCAAGAACGGAGACTTGAAGATCGTGATGTCTAGATACGAAGACGAGATCAAATCCCCGATCAAGTACTTGATTTCCGGATCGTTGTTGCGTTTGATCTTGATTCAAGTGCAAAAGGGTAAAGTCGATGGTGCCGTAGCCATTAATGGAATAGACAAGTTGTTAAAGTCGCAGCAATTGGTCTTTGGTATCGTGTCGATAAGTCCATCAATATTCATCTTGTACCAGGTATATCAGTACTTGACTGCCGACAGACCAATTGTGTTGAACGGGAAGCAATTGAACATCATATGTTTGAAATGCTTGAACAACATAGAGAATTTGTTGATCTTGTTGCAAGCAGAGCATCAAGCAACCTATGGAGGGGAGTTGCTAATTGAAATCATCAACCTTTTGGTGTGCTCAAATGCTCTTATTCCTCTGGAGTTGAAGGACGACTGGGTGAATGATTTGAACGCTTTGAATGACACAAAGTTTGACATCAGTACGAAGTTAGACTTGGTCCAGAAGATATGGAACATGTATGGACCGTACTTTAGATGATTGTTTGGTAAATGTACGTGATTTGGGAAAGCGCTGTGTTCCCTAGTACTTCTTACAATGGCACTTGTGTTGCACCTAGAAAAGACTCGATAAGAGGTAGAGGCGACACCGGAATTCTATCGAATAACCTGATTGACAGGAAAACAACTCTTTGTGGATAGAGAAGCTACACAGAGATACCTAGACTGTGGGGTTTCCCAGAGCTCTCCGATGCAAAAAGCCAAAAGGCGTTATTGGATTATAGACCACAAGCAGCTCATTGTAAGTCGTAGCATACTCACACTAAAGTTCTTATATTTGACTAGCAAAAACATACACAAAAAACAAAGACAAAGCCTCACACCTAGTCCAAGGACAAGCCCAACGCTTCTCTCTGAGACTTGGAGTTTGGATCGAAATAGCCAGTGTCAGCCAAGGAGGTGACTCTCGTTCCGTGTCTGCCAACAATGGACTCCTCTGAGTGGATAACGCTGTGGTTGGCAACTCTGTTGTCCCACAAGGCACTGACACCGCGGTAGACCTTTGGTTCAGCAGCACCTTCGTCCTTCTTCTTGATGCTGCCCAACTCCTTCTGCCAGCTCCATCTGACCTGGATATCTCTGTTGGATTCAATCACTTCAAACAAGTAGTTCAAGATCAAGTCGGACTCGGCGGGCAACAAGCCGACGATTCTGACGGTCATGGAACGGTTGACAAACAAATACTTCCAGCCGGTGGCGGGGTGCGTTCTGACAATTGGGTGTTCACGCTCAACGTACTTTGGACCCTTCAATGGGTTCTCTCTATCCAAGTACTGATGGGCCGATCTGTAGATCGCAGTTTTCCCATCCAAGAACTGTTGCAAGGCAGGGGACAACTTGTCGTAAGCACCGTAGGTAGAGGACCACAAGGTTTCACCACCGATTCCTGGGATAGCGTCGAGGTGCAAGTGGGTGATACCAGCAGTTTGGAACTCATGGACGAGGTCACTGTGCCACTGGGAGTTGCCTAATTTGCTGTTCTTAAAAGTCAACGGCAACCCCCAGCGCTTTCTCTGGTGCTCCTGCCAGATAACAGTGACCCCGTCGAATTCCGGACCAATACGTGTAGCTTGTGGATGAACCTCCACTTGCCCCCAGTAATGGCCCAACTCTAATTGCTTCTGTGGCGACAAGTCCTGGTCCTTGAAGAAGACAACCACTCTCTCAGCAATCAACAACGCCAACTCGTCCTTCTGTTGGTCGGTCAAGTCCGCCAACTGCAACCCGACAATCTCGGTCCCGACATATGGCGTCAAGTGGATGACGTCCTCGGCGGCGTCAAACAACAGTTTCTTCTCTGGGTCGGCGTTCTTGCCCCTCTCGACGTATGGAAACTCGTCCTTTCTGATGGCGTAGACCTCGTCGACAAACTTTGGAATCTTCTCGTTGACTGGAGCGTATGGGTATCCCTGAGAGACGTCAATGCCGTACTTGGCGAATCTCTGCTTGGTAGTCTCTGGCAACTTGTCGGCCCACTCTTTGTCGAAGCCCGTGACAACGTCGTGCTTGCCTCTAGAGTGACCAATTGGCTTCAAAGCAGCCAATCTCTTGATGGTGTCTTGGAGTTCCTCAGGTTCTTGAATGGTCGCGGTTGGAGCCATGATGTAATGGTGGTAATAGTTGGTGTTTTGTGATGATTTAGATAAAAGAATCTGACCAAGAAATAATAACTCTGGAAAAATTCGGCAAGTTAAATTGGTATTTATACTGAGATCATAGGGGTCTTTACTCCGCCCGAGTTCGCTGATACCGCATGTTGCTTATTAATATCGTCCATATAAACTGATGCCACAACATGTCGCAATAGCCAGAGATTGTGGCTGCAATTATTCCGTACGGGGGGAGAAAAAAAAGCGGAACTTGGGGGAAGCACATCGAACGTTTTTGTGTCCACGAATCACTTGCCTTGCCTTGCGTTGCCCACGTCGAAATATACGACCCATTGGCTGGAGTGCCACTATTGTTGGGTCGAAATTTCAGCAGTCAGAATAGGAGGAACGTCCGTGCATAAAGCCGATTGCGCGGAATTAGAACTGTGGCGGGTTTGCTAGATAAGAAATGGTTCGATGTTTAGTAATCGCAGAAATACATTAAATTAAGAGCTTATAGGTATACATAAAGTCGAATTGAAATAAGTCAAATTAGGGTAGCGTCTCAGCATTGCGAATTAAATTACTCTTTGCCGTAATCAAACCGTGGATTAGTTGCAATCAAATCCTCCACATCTTCATCCATCATCTGGGTCACTTTCTTGTAACTAGGATCGTTCTTGACCATCCGGCTCCATTTAGCCAAGTTGGGATACACCTTCCTCAAGTCTCTCTTCTCTCCACAGATCTCCCTCACGCCATCTGGGTTGTCAAAAACATTCTCATACACAGGGAAACTTAGGATTATATCAGCAGCAGTCAATTTGGTACCCACAAAATAACCGGTATTGTTCTGCGCCAACCTGTCCTCGAGATATTGGAAGTTCAAGTACCACTCGTGCTTGTAGTACCCGTTGTTGATCGCTTTGGTGATTGTGCTCACGATCTTCTTGGTACCAAAGGGCGCGACATACTTTGACACGGAATTGATCAAGAGTGCCATCTGGATGTGCTGCAAGGACCCCTCGGCGTAATGCAAGAAGTAGTCGACTTCGAGCTGCTGGTCCTGGGCAAGTGGATTCAACACGTTGTTGGGGTCGTAGTAGCGCAACAAATACTGCATAATAAATCCCAGCTCAACTAACTTGATGGGCTCCCTGCCGTCGGCGAAATAGATCTCTAACACGGGTGCTTTGCCTAGCTGGTGGACGTCGAATAGCTGCAATGGACCACGCCAAGTCTCTGGATGTCTCAAGTAAATCTTGACTTCGTAGTCTAGCTGGAGGATGTCCAACATCCAGAGGATTCTGTGAGACCTGGAGTCGTCGAGCCTGTCGTGGTGTTAGTATGGGTCCAAGATTCTGTTTTTTCTCTGAAGTGGTGTTTTTACGTACCAGTGTAAGACAAATCTATCTTCAAGTCCTTTTGGGTCTGCCATGGCTATGCGATGTGTGTAAGCGAAAATGAAGAAAAAGATGAAGATGAAATTCACACGCAGGGATGAAGCATGATGGAGCACTTGGGGTTAATATATACATCTCTGCTAGATACACTTAGTTACAAGTATCCAGAGGGCTGCCAGGGGTCATCACCTTCTTGAATAGGAAATAAAAGACAAGCATTATACTTCGGGTTTTGTCTGCTTTTGTGTGTGTGTGTGTGTGGATGCAACATTAATTGCTGCGGGGTCCTCAGAACAAACTTTTGTCCAAAATTTTGTACTAATCGGGAAGTCGATGCTCAGTTAGGACATGATGAGGATGAGGAGCACGGCATCAAGGTCCAAGCACCCGCAAACCACAAGAAAAGGGCTACGATGACAACCATCTACTTGATGATGCTATTACTGAACAAGGACAAGATAGTCTATAATGTGTAAAATGGAATAAAGCGCTGTCAGAAGAGCAGAACAAGACTTCAGAAGTTCCCTGTTTTACCTCCATAATTGGCCTACAGTACTGCTGCCTTGAGTTCTGGTCACCTACTGGTTTTCGAACAATGGAGACTTGCAAGTTAAAGCTTTCGTTCCTCAAAACTCCTGCTCCCATTGCTTCCAATTTTTAGTGGACACCAGTTGCGAAAATTTACTAAAATTTTGTCTAACAGTTTTAACAAAAGGCTACCATGAACTTTTCTCTTGTAAGGACCACTACCACTAATTCACGTGTTCCAAGAAACCAAGTGAGGAATGTACTTGACACAATTAAACATCTAATTCAATCAGAATTGACATGGATAGTTTAGATAGCGTAGAATGTGTCGATTTATATTCTCAATAATAACGAAGTGTGGCGACGACAGAGAAACTACAACGACACATCAGGCACACGAAAATATAGAAAAAGAAACATAGACTCTTCTAATCATAGACTAGACATTATAAAGTTTCTAATGATACTACAATTATGTAGACACAATGCTATCTGGGTGTGCCCCGGCTGGATGTTTAAAACACGACAAAAAGACAAAGGTATTTGGCGCGAAAAGTTGAAATAATTTCTGGATATCTCATAACAATCTTGAACTCATACAGTACGGGTCCCTTCACTATCCCACGTGACATACACAAAACTCCGATATGAAAAACTTGGTTCTTTAAAATTACTAATAAAAATCTATACAAGTTCATAAAAGAGCATGTATGCACCCTGGTGCAGCGGTTCATCAACCACCGCCACATCCTCATCACTGATGCGGAACCACAGGTCATTGAATTTTCTATAACAAATGTAGTGGCCGTAGCTGTGGGATCCAAAGTGGGCAATGACTGCTTTCAATTGGAACTCAACTGGTTTAGCGGTTGTTGTGTTTGATTCAGTCTCTGCGCTGGCTTCATCGCTTTCGGCGTGTCCGTTAACAGCTGCCTTCTCATCATTATTCTCCTCTTCAGGTTGCGGCACAATGTACGGAGCCAAGTTCAAGTTCATGGGGAAGTTGATGCTTGCTGGGTTCTTGACAATGGAATAAGTTCTTGGGTCAAACACTGATCGGTTCAAATGCATACATAATAAACTTGGCGGGCGTTCTAGTAATATCTGCTTTTCTTTGCTAGATTGCTTGATTTGTTTCTTGATGGTCAACTTCTCGAATGCCTCATCAGTGACACAGTGTTTCTTCAACTCAACTTCAATCAATTGCAACCTTGTTTCAAACTGTTCAACGAGCTTGTTCGAATTGCCATCCTTCTCTTTCAAGTCTTTCAACGTTTCAATCAAGAATTCTCTTGTCTGGGTCAATCCACAGCGGTTACAGTTCACGTGTTCAATGACTTCCGGCTTGATCCACTCATTCAACAAGTCATGCAAGTCCACACTCGAATAGTTATTGCCCAAGTTCAAACTCAACCCACTAATGACACTGAATCTGGTGCCGCCAACTTCCCCACATGTTAGACACTCAACCTTCTCTGCCGATATACCGTCAACCGGTGTGATGAGGTTCAATGGCATCACCTTGTGTTCTGCGTCGTCCAAGTTGGGGTCGACTTCTGCTGCAGGCACATAGACAGTACCCAACTTGCCCAATCTATCACATCCCGTAATCACAGTCTTCAAGTTCCTGATATCAACAAATCTATTCTCGTCCGATTTCGAGTTCTCGTTTTCTTCTGGCTCAGGGGTAGGTAACCTCGAGGAGCTCATTTTCTTGTATTCTTTCTCCAACAAATTCATAAGCAACTGGTAAAACTCCTGGGCATCTTCCTGATTGTACCCCAAAAAGAAATTCTGTTTCGGACCATTAGGCATCTTGTTCAACAATTTCTTTGTGCTAAACTCTTTGCCCAGACTTCCATACTTGCCATTCAAGCTGTCCAATAGCGATTTCAACGCATTTGTGAAAACCAACTCCGGTTTGGGCTGGTTTGATCTCATGGTTATGGGTTCTCCATTGGGTTTCTTGTCAAGCTCAATGTCCACGTACAAGTACGAATCAATAAACTTCAAAAGTTCCTTGGAGGAAGCCAACGACTGGATGACGGAGTTCATAAAACACGTGTTGCCGTCATTGCTCAAGCCACCAACCAAGCCGCCGTTCTTCATAGCGAGCTCTCTTGCTTCGGTATTCTGTTTGTCAAATCGTGAATAGTTGCCATTTCCGTTCCCGAATCTTGAATAGTTCATAATGCTTCGTAAAAATCTAGGGATTATATCGAATGTCGATGATACTTTGGAGCCTAATGTCGATGTGGTGGATGCTGTTAAGTAGTATAAGGATAAGACGACTAAGATTGAGGATGAAACGGTCGCGATTAGCTTGTTCTTGGTGAATAAAGTCAACTTGAATAATTGTAAAAATAATGTAAAGTTAATGATCAAGAATACGATAATTCTTTTGGATAAAAACATAAAGGGTAGGTTGGGTAGTACAAGGTGAATGTTTTTTTGGGATTGTCTTTTATTGAAGAAAGAGTCCGGGTATTGATGGTGTCTCTCTTTCTCGTATCCGACGGTATCTAAGGGTGGTGTCGGCAAGGGTGTTGTCTCTCTATAGGATTGTCTAAAAGTACTTCTTCGTTTATACCGTGGGCTATGTAGTTTTATAATTATTACTCTAATGCAAATGGAGAAGGAGGAGGAGGGGGGAAACTGAGGAAATGAATGTAGAACAAAAGCAAGCAGGGACCAATGAAGAAAAAGATTTTTGCTTCTTTTGACTAATTTGTTTCAATCGGTATGACTATTTCCATGCAAAACGGGTTTGGTGAATGAATCTTGCAAAAATGTCAAAGCAATGGGAATCAAAAAAAAAGGCAAAAGGTAAAACCAAGTAGAAAAAATAGAAAATTTTTCCCGTTGTTTAATAATGCAGAAGAATAAAAAATTCTACCGCAACATCGTAAACGAATCACGTGAATACATCACATGACCTCGTATTCATTTTTTACGGATAATTAATTGAATTAATATACAAACATATATAAGATATAGACAGTCTATATTCCCTATTCTTCTTTCTTTGGCAAAAACACCCCTCGCAGGACATTTGCCTTCGTTTCATGTTCTGTAGTTGTGCTAGAAAACTCTTTGTAATATATACTTTTGTTTTTCTCTTTTTCTTTCATTTTAAGGTCTACCAGGTCCTCCCATATACTGATGAGGAGCGTTTCCGTTTCTTGGGAAATTTTGGAACTGAGGTGGTCTTTCTTTACCCCAGCCACACTTCAATGGTCTGCCGTTGAGATTGAAGCCAGCTAATTGAATAATAGCCAAGGCTGCTCTCTCATGAGTGTCGTATTTCACAAAGGCACAACCTCTTTCTGGGTGGAACTTAAAGTCAACTATGAATCCAAAGTTCTGTAAAAGTGGGATTATCTCTTGCTGCTGAGTGAAGTGAGCAATGTTACCCAAGTACACCGTGGTCTGCCAGGATGGCGTCTGTCTCAACACTATGTCGAAAGATTGTGGAGACATCACTGGCAAGCCGCCACTGTTATTCACATTGCTGTTGACGTTGCCTTGCCCGTTGATTGGTGCTCCCTGAGCAATGTTCCCGCTGTTCAACCCTGGTAACATCAGTTGTGGTGGTTGTTGCAGCTGCAGCTGTGGGGCGCCAGGAGGCACTTGTTGGTTGATATACTGGTTGTTAGGTATCATATTCTGTGGGAACCCGTTACCATTCTTGTTGTTATTGTTGTTGTTGTTGTTGCCATTGCTGTACTGTCTGAACTGGCGGTTGTTATTACGGTAGTTTCTGAACCCGTTGCCGTGCTGGTTGTTGTACTGTTGCTGCTTGTGGGAAGCCCAATTACACCTGATAGCTCTGCCACCAAGCCACTCGCCATTCATCGTTTGCAAAGCCAACTCGGCATCAGCCTGCTCGGTAAACGTCACAAACCCGTAACCTCTGGATCTCGAAGTTTGCATGTCCCACATGACATGTGCCTGTTTCAACGATCCGAATTTCGAAAAGGCATTCTTCAACCCTTCATCGTTGACTTCGGGACTCAAATCACCAACGAAAATATTGAACAAAGGCTCCTCGTTGTTCAACGTGTTGGCGATTGTAGCTGATTGGTAAGCCCAGTTTACCTTGATCTCAGCGTTATCGATCACCCTACCGTTCAAGGTGTTCAAAGCCATGTCCGCATTATCGTTGGTGTCGTACTCAATAAACGCATAGTTGAAACCGGCCTTGTTCTTGTCGTTCAACACCTTTATTGTCTTTATTGGATTTCCGCCAACGGAAAATAACTCCTTGACCATTTCCTCGGACGCAGATTTTGGCAAGTTTCCAACGTATAAAATGGTGTTGGAGATCTCACGGCCACCTTCGGTAGCAGAAGCCGGCGTCAATGGAGGTTCTTCTGGTGGCGTGGAAGTGGAGGTTGGTTGTTCCTCTGGCTGCTCTTGCTGCTCTTGCTGTGGCTGTTGTTCTTGACCTTGGGAGGAGACTTGTTCTGGAGTACTCTCAATGGAGGGGGTTTCAACTGGCTGTTGAGATTGTTCTTCTGGATTTGTAGATTCTGACATTATCTTGATAATTCCTTTAGGATGTTAACGACCTTATTTGACAAATAAAAAAATAGCTGAATTACAGATGATATATAAAAGTGAACAAAAAGTACAAGTAGTAGATTCTCTTTTTTTGGGTTTTTCTTTTGGGTGGTTTCTGGAAAACAAATGGATACAAAAAAGTATAAAAAAAAGGGGAAAAGTAAGGGGGTGGGGAGGAAAGGAATGGTCTAAGAAAGGCAGTTGATCATAAATTGATATGAGACTATTTATCCTTTGCTTTACTTGTGTCTTTTGATGGTGGTTTGACGTAGGCAACAAATAGTGGAAAGGTGAAAAAAGACTCACTTTGTTGTTGGATTTTTTTTTTTCGGTAAGTAACTCGTTCACTAAGTTAACCAACTCTGGCTTTTTTTTTCCCACATAAACAATTTTTGGATTTTCTTACACACGAATCAAAAAAAAGAAGTTATTGGCCACAAAGACACAAGTTTTCTCTCTTTTTTTTTGATTTATTTTTATTAAGAAAAAGAAAAACTGGCCAGCAGATTCTTCTTGGATCCTCTGTGTTTTCGTTTAAGCTTTTTCATGCTTCCTAACCGGGGGGGGGAGGGAGAGGGCGAGGATTGCTATCGCAGGTGTACCGGTCTGGCAACCACAGTTATGATAGTCGATCCAGCTCAGACACGTCTATCAGTGTCATTGGACAATCGGGCGTATTTCCGATCCCTTATCGACCGAATGTCGAGAAAGTCGAGCATTTTTTTAGGGGCCAGTCCGTAGTCGCGGGTTTTGTTCTTGGGCCGTACACCACGGGCTGTGGAACTGCCGGGGACAAACAAGGGATCTGATGGAGCTGGGAATAGTATGAACAGAGGAAGATTTAGCCATAGGACGTACCGTCTCTCACGATAAACTGGCTGATCAGGGGAGCCACAAGCTGCTTTCAAAATAAGAACGTAAGAACGAAACGGCTATGCAAGTAAAATGCTGAGCAGCTCTTCCAACCCAACTTTGCTGATTAACCACAATCTCTTCTGGTTGTCGTTGTCTCCCTGTTTTCGTCCCTCCTTGTAGCGTCCCTTTGCCACCAACCCGTCTCATGGTTGCAAAGTTCCGGTGATTGGCCCAAACCTGAAACATGTCCGGACCCCACACGACCTCGGCGCGTTGCAAAAAACGAAAAGAAAAATAAATCCCATCTCCAACCCTGTTATCCCCAATCTCATCTGATCAAAGTGGACCCCTGGCTGTCACATACATAATGCCCATCAAACTCCTACTACGAGACCCACACCAAGTCAAGCCCATTAAACTGTACTTGGAACAGAATAACTGGTTGAATAAGTCACGCAAGATCCAGAAACAAGACGATGTGTTTCATATCTACACTCTTCTAGAAGAGATCCCTGAAGATTTACAAGAATGTGAGGTTGTGCGATATGAAGAGTCGACCCCGGAGTCGATCACCCTATCGTCGATCATAGACAGATATTGCAAGGTTAAGGGTCTTCAATTGGAGGTGCCCAAACGTTGGTCCATCTACCCACCCATGATACTATTCAACTCGACCACCAGCGATGAGATCTTCAATCCAGAACACCAGGAGCTATGGGAGAGCGTGTTGTCACAGCAGAAGCACGTCTTTGGGACGTCCAACATCACGCACATTGCATTGAACAAACCAATTATCGAATCAGACATCATGAGACGTCCTCACAACTTGATACCCATAGTGGGCGATTTTGGACCCGATTTCCCAATGGATAAAACACCCACCGCCAAAGATTTCCAGCAGGCGTTTTGGTGTACGGTAGTACAGAACGGTATCTACCAGACGTGGGCTCCCAAGTACACCATGTTTTCGCGTGGCAACATCAAGGAAAAGAAAAGGGTGTTGGACAACTGGAAGAACCTGGCGGGAACGGTCGTGGTTGATTTCTATTGCGGCATTGGGTACTTTTCCTTGTCGTATCTCAAGAATGGTGGGAAATTACTATGTTGGGAGTTGAACCCTTGGTCGATTGAAGGTTTCAGAAAAAGCCTCGAAAAAGCTGGGTACAAGTACAAAATCTACAACAAAGAAGAAAGTTTTGACGTCTCAGACTTGGCCAGTGTTGACGCCTGCTTGTTCTTGGAGAGTAACGAGCACATTCCCGAGAGACTCCAGCATGTTAAAGACCATAGCTTGTCCATAAGCCATATAAATTTGGGGTTGCTACCAAGCTCCAAGCCTTCGTGGGGAATAGCTGACGAGTTGCGAAGAAAATCAAATATAGACACCACCATCCACATCCACGAGAATGTCCATATCGGCGACTTTGCCCGAATCCAAGGGGACGTGCAACACGAGTTCACCAGGGGGGAGATTCTATATTTAGAAAAGGTCAAGACGTTTGCTCCTGACGTGTGGCATATAGTGATAGATGTTATAAATAGATGGCCGTAGCAGACACCCACAGAATGACCACTTCAATAGGGGGACATGAAGGGGGATATAATATTATCCACCACCATCGGAGTTATAATTTCGACAACGGCTAGAACATGCGGCGGCTTTATTGTTACTATCCGCACTTCTCTACACACACACTTGTTCTTGTCTCGTTCTCCTCTCCCCTTGCTAGCACCCCAGGCCGCCATTGTTTTAAAGTGTACGAATCTCGTGTTTTGTTACGCTTTTTTCATTCTAGATTATTTTTTTTAGTATTGCCCAGTGGTAGCCGATTACATAATGAGGCTGTATCGAACCAAGTATACGTGATCATCTCCCGACTTGGCACAATGGGCGGGTGCAACTGCATGAACTACAAACCGCACTTGCACGCTCTGCCCCATGAAGTGGTTTAACCATCTTTGCTTACGTACGTGTCTTTAGTAACATATCGGGGGGGAGCTCCCACCACCCACCTTTGGCTTTGCTCTTGGTTTTTCCCTTTTTCTTTTTTTCGAATCAGGATTCCTGTTCTCTCTTACATATGGGGGTAGACAGCATATCTGCAGCTAATAACGACAAGAAAAAAACGACAAAAGTCAAGAAAGCGGGAGCTGCCGTGCCGAACAAAGAGGTCATTAGGAGAACCCATTTGTAATCGTGTTTAGTAATATTGCGTAACCCTGAACCATTGAACCCCTGGGTTGTTGTGTGCGTGTGTGTCTCTTCCCTTGTTGTCTTCTGGAAACCGTTACAGGGAAGGCGAGAAGAAGTTTTTGGGGATCGCACGACTTGGCTTTTCTTTTTCTGTTTTTTTATTTTTTTCTGGTTCGTTCCGTCCCGTCAAACTAGCAGTCACACGGTCAGTGAGTCGAAGTGGTGGAGCGAGAGAAAAATAGGCGCAGCAACGCGCCCGCGAAGCGAGCTGTGTCTGTGTCTTGCCTATTTTTTTTGCAATCAGTCAACGGGACCTCTGTTTAGGTGTTTGTGATCCCACGAGCAAATTAGCATGCGCAGACTACAAAAACGAAAAACAGGCTATTTCGACGAAAGCAATGTTACGGCAAAATGGAAAGCCGGTCCAGTTGAACTGAGACAACGATTCTAGCTCATAGAAGAAGCAGGTTGTTCTTCAAGAAAAAAAAATAAGACGAAACAAAGAGAAAGAACAATACATTCTGGGAAACAGATAAGCTTAAAATGGAGAAAGATTATTTTAGTAAAGGTCATGATTCTCTGTCGGTACATTAGGGAAGGGTAGATGGTTAGGAAAGATAGCGTGCGGATAATACAGCAGGTATGGGAAAGGAGTATAAAACAATTGACGATTCCCTGGTGGTGTTTGAAATATGTGAAAAGTTGGGTGAATGAAAAGAAAATTCTTTTCTGAGCCTCTTCATTTTTCCCTTTGTTAGAAAGTAGTAACCCTAACCCTAGTTTGTGAGACTTCCTATTCCGCTGCACACATTATTGTATCCCACGTACATACTTCACATACGCTTCATACCAGAGAGACAGCTTTTTCGTTTTAGTAATATAAAAATAGCATTTGCGGCCAGCGTACACGACCAGCACAAGCCGGTGAGAAAGAAAAAAACTAAAACCACAAGAGACAGAAAACAGAGAGAGAGAAAAAGCAATAAAAAAAATATAATCCTACCATCAGGTACATTCTTTCTATATCATTTTTCTTATATAATCCAACCAAACACATACCCACACCCACACCCACACCCACAGAGAGAAAAACTCACACATTGCTTATTGTACACCCACTTACTACCTACTCCCCATTGTATCAATAGAATCCACCCCGTGTTTGGAATTGCATTTTTTTGTTTCAATTGCCAGAACAAACCACTTACAAAAGCATACCCCCGCGGCACCTATTGAACTACCCTTGAAACACGCACACACACACACACAGGCTACTCATTCATCGCAAGGGACAGCAAGAACGTCTACTGCCAAGTCATCAAACCACCATGAGTTCCAACAACATCCGCTCCGACGAGGACCAACAGATATACGATGTGTTTGACCTCTCCCCTCCTTCAATCACGATAAAGGAAGCATCAACAACCCAATCCATAGATAGAACCATACTATCGCTCCACAACAGCTCAAACGGGATCAACCAGTACCACCAGTACAATGAAAACCAGGCGTATTCATTGCCACAAGGCGCACGCAACCCCCAGCAGCAACAACAACCACAACAATCGCGTCATCTGAGTCAGCAGTACTCGGAATCGTTTGAGCCCCCTCCAGCTCCAACGGTGGAGTTGACAAGTGATCCATTGCCAAACTTCGACTATCCGCCAAACAACATCTACATGAATGATAATGCATCTGACATTTCTTTGAACACGAAAGATTTACCACAGTTTACAACCAACGAGTATTTGTCTCCGTCGTCACAGATTAGCAACCAGTTTTCTCCTGGAAACTATCAGCAATCGCTGCAGGACTTCCTCCAGGTCAACTCCAACTTGAATGCCAACGGCAGCAACAACAACTTGCTTAATCCGAGATCTCCTAGCCAGTATTCGTCACATTCATTGTACTCAGAAAACTCATCGCAGCCTGCGTCACCTTATTTGGATGCTGCTTCGCATGTGAGCAACAACAGCTTTATACCACCACAGGTGCCGACTGCGTACTCCGATGTGGGATCGAATCGAGGTGGTGCCAGCTCCAACAACAACAACAACAACAACTTGGCTCCTAATCATTTGGACACCGTCAACGACTTCTTGAATACTGAAATTGCCCTTGGTGAGTCCATCAGTTCGACAAACCTCCCAGCAATGGAAAACGCCGGGAATATGAAACAGGAAGGGTTCACTAGTCTATCATTCATGGAGAGCAAGGCTTATACCCAGGAGAGCTATCCGGTGCCGCAACTCAAGACCGAAGCTGACAATAACCAGTACAGCTTTTCGAATCCACAAATGAATTTTGACTTTGACATTACGGTCACTCCACCACCGCAGCAGGAATCGAAACCGTTCCCATCGGCTCAGGGTAACCAGTTTGATGTGATGAGCACGGCGGCTACAAATAACTCGAACCAGTTGTTGACAGAAAACAACTTGACAAGCTACAACCAGTTGCAGCTGCGCAAGGGAACTGATGAGAACTTGAACGTCGAGCGAGACGCTACCGGGATTATTATTTCGATTAATCAAGCACCGGAAGTTGTTGCTGCCAAGACCCCGTCGTTGTTTAGCAATTCATCCGCAAACTCATCGATCCACAACTCGCCAAGAAGTGACGTTGACACCAACAACAATAACAACAGTTCTGGAAACAACAACGGTCTTATACCGAATTCCCAACTCCTATCTCCTTCAGCAAACTCGGGCAGTGACAATAAGGACTCGTTGAGTCCGGAAGAGTTCCAATCCATGAAACGGGGACGAAGAAAGAGCCACGCGTCAAAGTCCAACTCCAGCGTTTCCCCACGGTCTAAATCACCAAATGAGGAAGGCGAAGAGAAATTACAGACCCGTGAAAAGATGCTTGAACTAGCTCTTCCAACAAGTTCATCCAAGCGAACGCAAAAACACCCGTCCCTATATGGATGTCATCTATGCGACAAGCGGTTCACAAGGCCGTACAACTTGAAATCGCACATTCGAACTCACACGCAAGAAAAGCCGTTTATATGTTCGCGATGCGGCAAGTCCTTTGCTCGACTGCACGATAAGAAGCGACACGAGTTGCTTCATCAAGGGGTGAAGAACTTCAAGTGTGAAGGGTTCTTGCAAGATGGCACGAAGTGGGGATGTGGCAAGCTGTTTGCGAGAG
Source organism: Candida pseudoviswanathii (assembly GCA_030565125.1). Taxonomy (NCBI): domain Eukaryota; kingdom Fungi; phylum Ascomycota; class Pichiomycetes; order Serinales; family Debaryomycetaceae; genus Candida; species Candida pseudoviswanathii. Next base: position 29,884 of record JAJMBE010000014.1, on the reverse strand, counting down.
CGGACGCCTTGCGAAGACACTTCCAGACAGAAGCAGGCAAGCAATGTGTCAAGCGATTACTAGAGGAAGAGAACTCGAATAACTTGCTTCAAGAAGCTGCTGGTGGGGGAGGAGACGATGATGACGATGATTATGACGGCGTCGGCGATGGACTTGATGTTGATGACGATGGAGAACCACTAGTGTCAGCGTCTTCGAAATCTGCGTAGTTCTGTTGATTGGTAGTTGTTGTTGTTTTTGTCATTTTTATTTCTTCTTTCCTTTCTATAGTTTGTATTTTTTATTAGTATTTAATATGATGATGATTCTGCAAATAGATCGTGAATGATGTCTACAGTCAGCATTGGGAGATTCAAAGATAATATACATTGAAGAAACTAAACAAGGTTGGCTATCATCAGGGAAAATTGACAGCCAAGCACAAGCTAGACGATATGTGGAGGCATAAGTAAGTAGTTGTAAGAAAGTTACATAGCAATAATTGGCATTGAGACACAATGATCTACGCTCACAAGGACTCTTTCGGGCGTCAAAATTATCTGACCTCTTCCCATTCACAACGGAACCGAGAGGGAACTCGACCCCCTTTTTATATTCTTTTGCGATCCTGCATAATGAGATACAGCAAGGGAGGGGGCAAAGAAGATTTCCGTATATGCTGTTACGGAACCACCCCCCCCCCCCGTGCGGGAATGGTTCGTGTGGGATCTTGTAGCAGGAAGGTTCACTTGAGGATGCTATGGTGTTGATTGGAAGCTGAGTGTAGAGAGGAATCTAAGTGGTGTGTGTCTACAGAGGGCACGGTGATTCTTGGAAGATATACAACGATTAAAACCATCATACATTAAATATAATGTGAACAGAAGCTAGATACGGGGTATACCGTTAATAGAGACCCCAAGACCGAGGCATTTGAAGTACGCTTATCCCAAACTGATCAGTAAACATGAAACGAAGAGAAAAAAAAAGACAGCAAGAAAATTCAATCGTATGTGATTGCGTCCCTGTTTTTATAGTCGTTGATTTTCCCCCCTCAAGTCATGTAAAGATGTACAATCCCAAGAGGAGTTATTCAATACACAGTTGCTCTCCCCGACATGTTGGAGCCCACTCCCGTGTGTCGAAGACAACAGTGGTTAATCAGAAGGTGGGAGGTATACCGTTAGTGGACGCTACAAGAACAAATGATTCAAGACAATAAGCACATGTAATCATATATTAAGTTATAAACATGAGCTAGAATTCGTATCCAACGTTAGTACAATGTAGTCCAAATGGACATACACACGAAAATTCTCCATCATGTCGGACATTTATACGGATTTCAAGCTAGCGGTAGAAATTTCTATTTCCGTGCTGGGAAGTATCCCAAGACAACTTTATACTCCAACTTGGAAACCTCGAATTCACTCCCAATGATGTACAACCTCATAGTAGGGAAAGATGTTAAATTGTTTTCTGGTTTTTCTTTTTTTTTTTTCGAACGTTGAGCTCTCGCGCTGTCCATTCATTGTCTTTCACACTACCTTTCACGTGCCAAACCGGGAGAAACCCCTGGTGAGGTTGTAGCAAGAGGTCGCCTACTCCAGCTGCCAGCCCTGTTGAGTTCTGGCCACAATGACACTTAGAACCAAGAACAATTAGAAGAGGAAGAGAGAGTGTATGTAGTGGGTGGTCTACGAGTGAGTACGCTTGTTAAGACAAACAACAAATCAATCAGTGTGTGCATTCAAGCTTATAGACAAGATGCTAGATGTTAAGAAGGTGTTAATAGTGGCTCCAAAGTAATTCAAGACGGAATCCATGGCAGAAAATCTGATCTTAGACTCGTAACAGCCTTCAGTATAGAAAGTTGAAATTCCCTACCACTTTTTTTCATCCTCCCTCCCATCTCCTTTTATAGTCCTCTCGCCGCAGGTCGTGCAAATAGCACAATAATCTCCGTGCATACATACCCGCTCATGAAAATTTCTTTCTACCACGATCGACTCCACACCACCACCACCACTACCACCACCACCAGCCCGTCATCATGTCGCTCGACAACGAGGATGATCAATTCATGGAGTCCATGAGACCCGCATCCACCACACAAACATTAACCGCTGCCGAGAAAGAACTACAGCAACTCCAGCAATCCAAACAAGAACAACTCCTCCAGCAAAACAAACGATACTTGGAGGACCTCTTCCACGAGAACCGCAACCAGCCGATCCGGGTCAAAAACGTCCAGATCACCAACAGCCAGTCGTATCGCGACGCCTTCTTGCACGCGCAGTTCGCGCCGCTATTGAACACGCCCGTGGTGTCCCTCCAGACGTATCTTGCGTGCATCGGCGACATCTCGAAGAACTTGACCAAGTCCGGCGTGGTTGAGAACTTGTTAGTCAGCACGAACCTCGTCAACCCGCCTATGTTCAGCCGGGACCTGGGTGCGTCCTTGCATGTCGTTCCCGTGTTCAACGTCATCCCTGTGAAGAGGTTCTTTGCGAAGACAGGCACGAATATCGGGAACGGCGAAGGAGACGGGTATATCCAGTTCCAGCTCCGGAACTTGTTTGGCGGGGGTGAGAATTTGATATTTGACGCCATCACGGGTACGAAAACGCTGTCTTCGTACTTGGTGAATTACAACCTGCCGGTGTTTAGCAACTTGAATTATATCTCGGAGAACATTGTCAGTTTGAACACAAGGAAGTTGGACTGGATCCAGTCAGATGTGACGAGCAGAGGAATGGTTAATAAAGTATACACGCAGTTCAATAATTCCAAGTTGAATCATGAGGTGGTTTTGGAGAATACGTGGAAGGTGTTGAATAACAGAGCAAGTAAGTCAATGGAGGTGATTCAGCAATCTGGATCCCAGTACAAGTCATCCATTGGGTACAACATGATCTATGACACAAGAGATAACAAGCACTTGCCGAGCATGGGGAAACTTCTCCAATTGGGCGTTGAATACAACGGGTTGTTCAAGTTCAACAAGTACCCATACCTCAAGACAGCAGCACAGACACAGTTTGTACAGCAACTTCCCTGGATCAACTCCCGCGTGATACTCACGAATAAAATGGGCGTGTTGTTCCCACTAGGAGAGAAATCGTCCTTGTTGGATAGGTTCTACATTGGTGGACCCAACGATGTGCGTTCGTTCGTGTTGAATGGGTTGGGACCCAAGGATTACAATTCGTGCATTGGCGGTGACTTGTTCTTAAACGGTGGCGTGTCGTTGGTTTCTGATATACCAAAGTACAAGGAGTCGAATTTCAAGATTCACAACTTTGTCAATTTCGGGAAACTCATGCCTATGGATAAGTCGATTGGATTGGCGGGGAATATCAAGAACTTGACGAATGAGTTCTCGGTGAGTTATGGAATAGGTATTTTATTCAATCACCCAATGGCTAGATTTGAGCTCAACTTTGTCTTGCCCTTGGTAACGCAAGAGAAAGATATACTTAGAAAAGGCATTCAGTACGGTATCGGTGTATCGTTCCTATAGAATTTTTTGCATTTTAGAGCTTTTTTATTTTGTACTTCTTGTATATATATATACATAGACTCATCTATACCTATGTGTTTTTGCTGATCCATGCATCATGCACTTTGATCACAGCAGGAATCATCTTGCTTTCAATCTCGACCTTATCGGTAATCTCTTCATCCGACAACTTAATCCACTGTTCCTTCTCATCAGGACTAACAAACACGACCTCTTTCTTTCTCGTTTGCAACAAGTTCCCAATGACCAATTGATGATGGTACCTTTCCAAAGCACTGCTTGCCTTCTTAATCAAGATATTATTATCTGTCTCCAATTTGAAACTTATAATCATGGCACCCTGTGCCCAGTTATCAACCAATCTGCTCAAGAACTTTGGGACCTGGGCCAAGCGAATGACCAACTCTCCATCATTCGTAGCAGAGCTCTGGATCTTGTGCTGCGGCATTCTTGACTGTGGGATGAAGAAGTCGGAGACGGCAGCAGCGAGGTAGAACAAGGCTTTGGACTTCATGATGCGCAAGTTCTCCGAGATGGTCTTCAACGTGTAGAGGTACTGGTTGACCGTGGTGAATGGCAACAACAATAATGAGTTGGAGTCCTTGGCGTCGTTGTATTTGCGCAACACCACGAGCATCTCGTCAGCGAACTTTGAGTTGATCTCGATCTTGTTGTCTTTCTCAATCATGAAATCCAAGAAACAGTTCGTGGAGTGGCTGTAGTGTCTCGAGTAAGGCAATAAGGAGAACTCTCTGTGCAAGAATATAACAGCGTATCCGTTCTCCAAAAAGTACTCGGCACTAGTTGCACCTCTGGTACCAGCACTGAAGTTATCAATGAATCGAACAGTGTTGTTCTCCAAGGGAACAGTGGTTCCACCAGACGTCACGAGCGCGATCCTCTTACCTGTGGTATCGAGATGGTACTGTATGAAGTCCTGTACTTCCTTAGCGATCTCAGGCAAGTACGACGGTGGGGTGTGGTTTCTGAAGTATGCGTCTTCATCCGAGGTTTTGGCAGCTTCGAATTCCGGGATGCTTCGATCAATTGCTGACTCGGTTTCCGGGTTGGCAGTGTGGAAGTTCTTCTGTTGTGGTGGTGTCATGAGAAAGTAGGGGGCGTGATGTGTGGTTGAGTCTATGGACAGTGTCTAGTGGAAGTGGGGCTATCTACCTGTGTGTGTTGATGGGGAAAGAGAGAGCGGAGTTTGGGTTGACCCAAAAAAAAGATTGGTTGGAAAATCTGGAGATCTGTAAACGAGAGCGTGAGAGAGAGGGAGAGCAGGAACGTATGACTAAGGGCATCATTGGAAAAAAATAGTATGAAAGACGAATCAAATGACTCACACGTGAATCTCACACCCCAGGGGTGTTAGAAAATCTGGATAAAGTGGTGGTTTTAAGAAAATAGTTGGTGATAGCTATGAGCCATGGTTGTGAAAAAAAAAAAACAAGAAAGGAAGAACCAAAGGGATTTGTTTGTCAAGTTGGTTGCTAGTCACTAACAAAGAAACATACTTACTGGAAAGGGAATAGTAATTAAGCTTTACAATGATGTAATTAATTAAGAAAAAAAGCAGCCCCCAGACAACCAACCAACACCTCAAACAATTGTAATCAAGAAATTGGCGCCTGAGACAAAGTCTAGAAACGACAACACACCCACGTGAGCCACCCCCAACACTCCCAAGATAACGCACAACCACAACCACAGCTACGCCCAAGAGATGACGATGGTGGTGATAACCGCGCATGACAGCGTCACGTCTGGTTGTGAAATTGTACACCTGGATATCCGCATCTCTTGTGTTTTATTCAGGAATTCGCGTTTCAATTTCAACTCCTTTGGCTGCGTATAATCAGCCTGCCCTGGGCTGGTGATGAAGGTAAATCAAATATATTAGATGACTTTCACACACAGGGCTAGACCCTATCTGTCATCATTACACATCCTTCTTTCTTCTCTTATCTGAAGCACATGATACAAAGATTAAACTTTATACTGTTAGAGAAGTGTTTTAAACTTGTCTGAGCAAAGGGTTAGCTGCTGCTGCTGCTGCGGGTCACCACTTTTTTTGTTCTTTTTTGCTGTTTTAGTGTGTCTTTTTTTGCGGAGAAAGCATAATCTGCAACAAAATTTCTCAATCTGGAAACTCACCATTCATATTAGCCATGAATTTCATCAACCACCTCCCAAAAACTATAAGAAGGGTCAAGAATCTCCCTTATTCATCGCCATCTGCAGATTTTTAGTTGCCTTCTATACATTCCAACGACCTTGTTCTTGTTTTACTTCATAACCAATACCTCAAACTGCTCCCTTTACCTTCTAACGATGAAAGTGTCTATCTTGTTGCTTACAATAATACTGGTTGCCTCTGCCGCAATCATTCCTAGGTCAACCAACGAAGACAACACGGTATCCATAGCCTCAAACAACCAAGAGTACGAACTAAAAGAGAATGTCAACTTTATAAAAGTGTCCGGCAGCACAAATATCCAGGAACTCAAAGATGCATATCCTAACGGAGACATAGTGAATGACTTGAACAACCCACGCAAACAGATATTCATATTCAATGTGGATAACCTTTTAACTAGGTTGACAAAGAAAGACACCGTTGTATACTAGATGATACTAGACGTTTTAATGTATAATAATGATATCCGTTAGGTAATTCTTGCTTATTGTAGTCCGACTCCTTCCCTCCCTCGCAATTGCATACCAGGACGCCGACGGACGGACGCACACTAATTTTGTATGTTCGTAAGAAAGAAAAAAAATCGGCCATACAATCAATCACCCACACAATTTTTCAACCACCATCCACCCACCCCCCCCCCCAACACAACATGTCTGCAGATTATTGGAATTCGTCACAGAGGAATCAATGGCAGCTAACGAGGTTTTCGTTGCTCGAAGCCAGGAGAAAGGTTCTTTTGCTAGAACGGAAGATGATCCAGAACGGGTTGATCAAGGACTACCCAAACATAATCTACGACTACAACATGCGGATCTATCTACATAACCTCTTGATCAAACTCGGGAGGAGACTCAACATCCGACAAATCGCCCTCGCTACTGCTGAAATCTACCTCACGAGGTTCTTGACGCGGGTGTCCATCAAGGAAATCAATGTGTATTTGCTAATCACCACCTGTTTGTACGTTGCTTGCAAGATAGAGGAGTGCCCGCAACACATAAGGTTGATTATTTCTGAGGCAAGGAACATCTGGCCCGAGTACATCCCGCATGACGTTACCAAGTTGGCGGAGTTTGAGTTTTACTTGATTGAGGAGATGGACAGTTACTTGTTGTTGCACCATCCGTACAAGTCGTTGATTCAGATTAGGGACTTTTTGACGAATAACTTTGCTCACTACGGGTTTAAACTAACTGAAGAGGAGTTGCAGAATGCATGGAGTTTGATCAATGACAGTTATATCACGGATATTCATTTGTTGTTGCCTCCGCATACCATCGCGATTGCGGCAATCTACATTACGATAGTGTTGAAGAAGAACTTGTCCCATCTAAGACAGAGCAACAACAACAACCCGACAGCGGCGACAGCGGCGACAGTGACGACTACAACAACGACAGCTTCAAGCATGGGTGAGTCTGCTGAGGAGAGTGGTAAGGACATGAACATAGACGATTTGATGAATCTAACAAAGGCAACCAACCCGAAACTAGAGGATAAGATGGATATTGACAGCACGAATAACAATTCCAACGAACAACACGCTCAACCAGATGCTACACACCAGTCACAGTCACAGCAGCATCAACAATCAGCTGCTGGTGCTGCAACTGCCGGTACTGACCAACTAAACAACTTTGATTTGGACATCCTAGATGAAGACACGATCAAGATCAACAAGTTTATGAACTTTTTGGAGCACTCGCACATCAACTTGGGTGAGGTTGTTGAAGCCGTGCAGGATATGATGAACATGTACGTTTTATGGAACAGATACAACGAACAGGGAGTCAAGAAGGCGCTACAGGTGATGTTACTAAATAGAATGTGAAGTGTGTATCGTTGACAACAGATAGATTAAGGTTTTTGTTGGCCCATATTATACACTCTACCTCCACCTCCACCTACTACAGTCCAAGACAATCAAGCTCTCCATGAACCCACGGGGGTCGAAAAATAATTAAGATTGGCCAGTTAGGCTAGGCGTAGTGCAGTCGACGTGTATGTTACACACGTAACCGGGAGAGAATATAATACATAAAGGTAAACAAGGCTTAACGGACTATGCAATGAGGAGTAGCGTAGACTACAGTTGTTAGATGGTTTGAATATCTGTTAGGGTATTCGTTTTGTTGCTTTTGGCAACGCGGATGTCGTGGTAATCGGCTATTCTGGCTCATAGAATCAGCCGGAACGAGGATCGTCAGGGAAGCAGGCGAGGCGAGGGAAGGAAAAAAACACGTAGTAAAGTTTGCGGTTCCTCGGACTCAGCGTGGGTGAATTGCACCGCCGTTTGTGTCGGTCTTAAAAAAAAAAGCAGCGACAACAACCTGGCCAAAAATAAAAAAATCTTTCACTTTCTGTGGCCAGACAACACACGGTACCAAAAAAATTCTGCCTTGAGTCGCGTCTCCCGCCTGCGTGGTAATGATAATTACCTGCAACTCTAACACCCAAGGATTCGAGTAACTGGAAGATACATAAGAAAATAATCGTATCATACTGCCCGTATCCTAGACAAGTGTGCAAACACCGGAGTTGAACCCACATTAGCCCACAACACCAACAATAGACTATGTCGTGTCTACAAGCCACGGTTCAGACTTTCACCACGAGTCTTTTTTTTTTGCCAAAAGAAGACAATGAAATTTTTTCTCTCTCTGTTAGTGAGAGGTTGAGCTGTCTGCTGCCTCTGCATTTTTTACTTTGCCCTTTCTATTATTTCACTATACAGTACCTGTTTTTTTTACCTTTACTAAACTAATTTTTTTTTTCTCTTTTGCTTGTCAATTCCAACATCCTCCCCCTCCAAGGAACAATCCCCAATTCAAAATCAACAGACATCAGACAACACTCGCTGGTCAACTTACAAAGACGTTCCTCCCCCCTCCCCACTCGCTATACATACCCACACGCATACTACTGAACAGAACTGAGTGATGACGAGCAAGACGACATCCAATGGTGTGCTAAATACTAAACCACACACAATTACGTCCCTGGAAGATCAAAAGTACCACGACTCCTTCCTAGCATTGATTGAAAGAAACCAGATTCCGTTATCCAGAAACTTGTTGGTTCTTTTATACTCCTTACACTTCTTGACCAGCAATGCCAGTCCCATCCACAAATACACCAGCAAGTTCATCACCTTGCAGAACGTCATCGGGTTCAACGACATGGCCCAGCCCATTTACGATATCGACCTAAGCGATGCCTTCAACGTCTTGCACTGGATCATAGTCATCACCTTCTTGAGGTCCTTCTTGATGAAGTACTGTTTCGAGCCATTCGCTTCCAGATACTGCAACATCCATAGCCAGAAGGCTAAAACCAGATTCGCTGAGCAGAGCTGGTCCTTCACTTACTACTCGGCCAGCTTCATCTACGGAGTCGTGCTCTACTGGAACTCGCCATATTTCAACAACTTGGATCAGGTCTACATCAGCTGGCCCAACCATTACATGTCGTTTGCGTTCAAGAACTACTACTTGACCTCGATGGGGTTCTGGTTGCAGCAGATCTTCGTCTTGAATGTTGAGAAACCAAGAAAGGACCACTACCAGATGTTCAGTCATCACATCATCACCTGTTTGTTGATTGTCGGGTCATACTACTACTATTTCTACAGAATCGGCCACTTGATCTTGATGTTGATGGACAGCGTTGATATTTTCTTGAGTGCGGCCAAGATGTTGAAATATGCAGGCTTCCCAACTGCGTGCGATGCCATGTTTGTTGTGTTTTTGATCAGTTGGATCGTGTTGAGACACGGGCTCTACAATTACATCTACCTCCATGCCTGGAAGGAATCCACCACGTTGATGGCTTCAGGAAGATGCATTGAAGGATATGCCCAGAAAAGATGCTGGACTCCTGCTCTTGTCAACTACTTTTTGGGGTTGTTAGGAGGGTTGCAGATCATTACTTGTATTTGGATGTATTTGATCTTCAAAGTTGCCTATAAGGTTGTCACCGGTAAGGGTGCTGAAGATGTCAGAAGTGATGAAGACGACACTGATGTTGAATCGGCCGGTGAAGCAGAAGGGTACAAAGAAGAGGAAGATGAAGACTACGAGTTTGAAGAGGAAGATGAAGAGGAGGAGGTTGATGAGGAGTTGTTTGATGAAGAGATCATGGACGATAGGGACTCCCTCAGCTCATCTTCTGAAACTACTCTTGATGAAAAGAAAGAAACTATAAACAGAAGCACGTGAAGAGATAAGGACAATATCTGCCCAATTGGACAACTATTTGATTTATAGACAAAAGAGAAGGAAGAAGGAGAAGAGAGAAGTAGTTTTTTTAAGGTAATTATTATGTATATTAGATATTTTTTGATATTTTATTCTTTAGAAACACTTATGAATTATTTTTACAATACCAAGTACATTCTTTGTGGGTTTTTTTTTTAATCAAGATCTCCCCCGTAGTTGACATTTCTTGCAGTTTATACGTTGCTGCCCACCTACTTGGTAGCGCATATGAAACGCGTGTAAGGAAAGAGCAAAGGAGAAAGAAAAAAGAGCGTAGTGAAATCAGGAAGAAACGTAAACAGAAAATTTTTTGTAATATGAAACACACAGAAACATACAACCAACAACTTCTACCATCATTGCCCAGCACAGTTCCACAGTTCAGCCTATGTTATGTCCAATAGTAATACGTTAGAAACACCAACAAGTTCCTCGGCACCTGTGGCCCCAGCAGCGAAGCAATCCTCGATCTCCGTGGCTGTACGGGTGCGTCCGTTTACAGCAGCCGAGTCTGAGAAGTTGGTGAAGATAGACAGCGACGAGATATTCCTTGGTGACGGGTGTCTAACGGGCAACGCGAATAGCAGCACGGCACAGACATCATCATCAGCCATGGGAGTTTCAGGCTCCTCGTCCAACCGATCAGCAGCGACATCCTCCGCCAAGAGATCAATTATCAATACTGGCGGATTACGCAAGATTATCAATGTCGTGGATGAAAGAATGTTGATTTTTGACCCGCCGGAAACAAACCCATTGACCAAGATGCAGCGCAATGCATTCCCGAACAGCTTCAAAGGGTCAAGGATAAGGGAGCACAGGTTTGTGTTTGATCGATTGTTTGACGAGGAGTGCACCCAGGACCAGGTGTACAACAACACAACGCGGCCGTTGTTGGATTCGGTGTTGGACGGATACAATGCTACTGTGTTTGCATACGGCGCCACGGGGTGCGGCAAAACACATACGATATCGGGGACACCAGAGGACCCAGGGGTGATTTTCTTGACGATGAAGGAGTTGTACGAGAAGATTGAAGCGTTGAGCGACACAAAGATATTTGACGTCAGCTTGTCTTATCTTGAGATATACAATGAAACTATTCGCGATTTATTGAACCCTTTGACGCAGTGCAAGAACTTGGTGATTCGGGAGGATGCAAATAACAAGATTTCCGTGAGCAACTTGTCGCGACACCGACCTAATTCAGTGGAGGAAGTTATGGAGTTGATTTTGCAAGGAAATAGAAACAGGACGTCGTCGCCTACGGAAGCGAATGCAACGTCGAGTCGATCGCATGCGGTGTTGCAGATTAATGTGATACAGAAGGGAAGAACTGGGGACATTACAGAGGAACATACGTTTGCAACGTTGTCGATTATAGATTTAGCTGGGAGTGAAAGAGCTGCGGCGACGAAGAATCGGGGCGCTCGATTGAATGAGGGTGCAAACATCAACAAGTCGTTGTTAGCGTTGGGAAATTGTATCAATGCGTTGTGTGATCCAAGAAGAAGAAACCATGTGCCTTATAGAGATTCAAAGTTGACGAGATTGTTGAAGTTTTCCTTGGGGGGCAATTGCAAAACTGTCATGATTGTTTGTGTTTCGCCCAGTTCCCAGCACTACGATGAGACGTTAAACACTTTGAAGTATGCCGATCGAGCCAAGGAGATCAAGACGAAATTGATTAGGAACCAGCACAATTTGGACCGTCATGTGGGATCATACTTGAAGATGATCACAGAACAGAAGCAAGAGATTGAGGAGTTGCGAGCTAGAGAGTCCAAGGTTGTTGAGAATGCTCTCAATAAGAGGAAAGATTTGGAGCAGAGGGTGTTCCAGACGTTATTGGAAAGTCTCGAGTCCACCAAGAAATCCTTAGCTAAGCAAAGTCAAGAGAAGTGGAAAAAGTACTTTTTGCTTGCAAAGAGGAAATTGTTATTGCTACAGAAGATCGATTCCGAAGTGATACTAGATAACCGACCAGAGGACGTATCTCCCAATGACTTAGTTTTCCGAATTTACGATTTATGCGAACAATTATTAATCAAAGTGTCCAACCAGTTACCCCAGTTGGAGCATCAATATAGACAGCCAACAGATTTAGATTACATTTTAGAAGACTCCGCGTCACAAACGTTAAAGCGGTTGCAAAACGAGGAAAGGTGGAACGAGTACCATACCAAAATCTACCTCACGTCGATTGAGTCCATGAAGAGTGAAGTGCAGACAGATCTCTTGTTGTATTCAAGCATACTTTACGACAACTTGATCCATAACCTAACTGAGTTCTTCTACGTTCCTCGCACCATCGGTCAATTGTTGAATGGCCATCCTGACGACCAATTGCTACTTGATATCCAACGAGGTTTGGAGAATCTACTCAACGGGGAATTTGACGCCGCGATGGAGCAGTTTGCGATGGAGTACATCAAGACAAAGTTATCGCCGGACACGCCAGCCGTGGATGACATAAGCATGATGCAAGTTGACGGCGATGACGATGGACCCACCCCAATGAAGAAACAAAGGACCGATATCTCTCCGCCACGCATTTTGAAACGACCAAAGAGTATTAAACTGGTCAATGGTAAAGCGAAGAAACTGAGCACTAGCGATTTGATGTATGACACAAGCATGGAGGAAAACAACTCGATTATCCATTCCGATATGCGATTCGACATTGATGATTCACAGAACAGTCCACCCAAAGTGAACAATATACTTAAGGATATCGATCTAGATATCGACTTGCCGTTTGATCCACAGCTAGATTCACCACCACTGACATTGAATGTCAATCTGAACACAACAAGAGTCACGAATAAGAGATTGTTGACGGATTTAAAGCGGGCTAGATCGCCGCCGGTGAGCAGCTCCAACAGGAGACTTTCCTTGCCGATATCCGAATCCAAATTGCCATTGCTAAACAAGCAAGCAGCGTCGCGAGTCTCCAACGATACATAGAGTCATCGAAATACACAGCTTTAGATAATAAGAATTCCTGTTCTTTATTTGGGGGTTTTCTTTTTCTTACGTATATAAAAAGGAAATTACAAACTCACGTTAACGCGTAGACGGGATTAAACAAATTACCAGCCGCCTTGTCTACGGTCATCTCTGCGGTCATCTCTTCCACCATAGCCACCTTGGCCACCTCTGCCGTAGTCGTCTCTGCCACCACCGTAGCCTCCTTGGCCACCTCTGCCGTAATCATCACGGCCACCACCGTAGCCTCCTTGGTCACCTCTACCGTAGTCATCACGACCGCCGAAGCCACCTTGGCCACCTCTGCCATAGTCATCGCGGCCACCGCCGTAGTCGTTTCTGCCACCGCCGTAGCCACCTTGGGGACCACCCTGGTGTCCACCGTACTGCTGTTCGTACTTCTTCTTGTCCTTTCTGTCCTCGTATGCATCTTCCAACTTGTTAGCACCGACAGCGCCACCAATTGCGCCGAGCACGGTGCCCAAGGTGCTGTGGTTTGCCTTCTCACCCAATTCGTGGCCACCGTAGCCACCAGCGAGACCACCGGCGACGGTGGACAATAAGCCCCTGTCGCCGCCCTCGCCGCCCTGGTTGTTGTTGTCACCGCGGGATTCCTTTGGCTTGTATTCGGATTGGTCTCCGGAGGAGTAGAAGTCGTTTGCTGACATGATTGATTGGTTGATTTGTTGATTGAGTGATGGGGAAAGGAAGAAAGAAAGAGAAAGAGACGTTTTTTTATTTTTGATCTAACGTGGGTGGAATACGTGGAGTATTTATAGTGGCGGTGGATGACATTGGACTGGACGAGAGGAATTCAGAAAGTGTGTGAGTGAAGGACACATAGTCAGGAGAAACAAAAGCAAAAGCAATGGGCAGTGATTGTCATTGAGTGAATGATGAATGCAAAATTTCAAAGCGGAGCAGGAGTACACAACGAAATTACACAAAATGGAAAAAGAATCCCCTAATCCAAAAAAAATTTTGAACACTGCACGTTTCTTTGGATAAATTCCACGTTCTCGCTAACTTACTTTCCTTCAATTCGATCCGATCGTCTCAATTAACTCTGTGACGATGCAATTGGCCCACTGAGCGGTGATGGTGATGATTGGTGTATTTCGCTACAATTTCAACTCAATTTAAGCCCCGTTTCTAATTAGCTTCATCACTATCCATCTCTGTGTTCTTTTTCCCATGGCCATGAAATGCAAACGACGTGGCCAAATCCCGAGAGATACCGGATCATACTTCCTGCCACTACATCATCATTCGTTCTTTCTCTCCCCTCAGCCATGTTTCTCTCCCCCAATCGAACTATCAATTCAATCTTTTCTATCTTCTTGCAGCCATCTCACTCACCCACACAGCCTAGCCTTCTCTCTAAGCTTGTACGGGGGGAGAGAGACGCAGAGATCAAGAAAAATCAGGGGACGTGCAACGACAAACTTTGTTTGCGTCCCACACTTTTTCCTAGAATAAACAATGAGGAGTACACTACCGCCACACCTACTCCAACTGCGACGTTCACCTCCCAACCCTAAAATCACACTAGGTCATCGTTACCTTTCTATACCTCGCCTATTTCCTTCATCTGATGTTTCATAATTGACACAGGACATCTCATTTTTCCCCCAAATGTTGACTTACGTCACGTGTCACGTTTTTCTCTCTCTTTGTTTTGGCGCTATTTGTCGTGCGCACACACAAAATCAACCTGAAACGAACAAACGAACAAACAATTCTAAAAAAAGAAATTCTGTGATTTTTGTTTTCCACTAAAGGGGCAGCAAATGAAACGCGTAATCACCAAAATCGATCTGGTCACGTGCATCCCTATTCTTGCAAACCACTTCACAGCCACAGCTATCACCATCAATAGACAAGCCTTTATAAGTGTTTTGCGTATATATACCCGAAATATTAAACTTATATATACATAGACAGATTAAAAAATGATAATAATAATAATATAATGATAATAATGATAATAATAAAATAATAATAATGATGATGATATGAATTTCCTCTTTCAATTCGTTTTTTGTTGTTCCCGTTTGACCCTTTATAACATTGTTCATACTGCCCTAATGGTATTCACCATGTTCTGTACTGTCTCTGTTTCCTGTTCTGTTGTTTGTTTGTTTGTTTTCTTGGTAATTACATGATGACACAATCTTTATCCTGAGCACTGGAGCCTCCTCCATTGACAGAGTTGGCCGTGGGTGGGTTGTTCTTCAAGTTCTTCTGAATCGTTCTAAGCATCTCTTTATCAGTGATTCTCTGCAAAGACTTTTCGTCCCCATTCTCAGCAGCCTTCTTGTACCAAGCTTGTGCCTCATTATTATTCTTGATGCATCCAATACCCTTCTCGTAGAAATTGGCTAATGCGAATTGAGCCTTGGGCAAGTTGCAAACAGCTGCCCTCTTAGCCCATTCAAATGCTTCGTTTTCGTCTTTGGGCAAGTATGGTTCGCTTCCAACCAAGTACCAGGCACACATAGACAACATGGAATTTGGATCGCCTCCTAATGCAGCTTGTGTGTAGTAATGAATGGACAAGTTCGAGTCTTGTGGGACAATCTCCCCAATCTCATAATGGTGTCCTAATATGGCGGCCGATTCCAAATGCCCCAAAGCAGCGGCTTGTGCATACAACTCTAATGCATATTTTTTGTCTTGAAGCACGATATCTTCAAACCCATTATAGTACAATTTACCCAATTCATATGGCGCTGCTGCAGTCAATTCAGTAGCAACATTGGAGGCTCTGCCCAACCATTTGATACCCATCTTCTTGGTGTTCATGTCCGAGGGCAACCCCATTCTTCCGTAAAACGAGTAAACTCCCAACTTGTACATGGCCGCAGGATGGTTTTTCGATGCAGCAATCTTCAAAAACTCAACCGCCTTTCTAGCATCTCTACCGGTTCCTAAACCTTCTTCGTAGCAATATGACGTTCTATAAGCACTCTCAACATGGCCGTGTTTAGCAGCACTTTGAAATAATATAAATGCTTCTTTATTATCAATCTTCTCTAAAGCTCCCGAACTGTAAGCATCGCCCAATAAATATTGGGCCTCAACGTATCCTTTATCCGAAAGTCTCTTAAGGTATTTGACAGCTTCTTTCAACAAAGCCTTCTTCAACTTCTTCTCGTTACCTTCCAATTCTATATTTGCAAAATCAATCGACTTGGACTTTTTATGGCCACCGCCATTCTTAAAGTCCAATGGACCCTTTCTTGGGGAATTTTCAATTGATCTATTGGTGAATGGCGAGTTTGTGCCATTCTGTGACCCTGATGATTGTGAAGATGTAGTGCCACCAATGTTGGCGTTGGTGCTGTTGTTGGCAAGCATGTTCTGTAACTCCGTTTCCAACAACAATGCCGTTTGCAACATGTACTGTGCGTACTGAAACAAGACGTTTGGATCGGTGGACTTTCTAGCATTCTTACGGTACAATTCCAAAGTTTTGATTCTAGGCATTAAATGGCTCGAATTCTCACCCAAGTACAGCTGAATGACATTCTGGTTGAAATCAATCATGGAACTATTATCATTACGATCATAAAAAAATGACGAAGTCGAAGAAACCGATCTGTTGTGTCCAAATTTGTTGTTAGTCACTGACAAGTTGTTTTCCGACTTGGACTGGTACATGTCTGCCTGGTTCAAGTTCAAGTTTGTCACCGAGGAGGTGGCAGACAATGGCACCGAAGGTGGTGAAGTCACCACGCTTTCTTTGGATGCAAAGACTGGAGGTGGAGTCAGCGACTCGTAGACCGGGTATGGTGCATTCATCTGTGGTGGGGACTTTATCGGAGTTGCATTTAAAGTAGGGGATTCTCTAATGTTCTGTTGTGGTATTTGTTCATGCACCAACGAGGAATAAGGCGCGTCGTAGCCTCTTATTGTTGGTGAAAAATGTTGTTGGTTGTGGGGCAGCAGTTTTCTAGAGTTGGACACCTGTTGGTACTGTTGTTTATAGTCCTTTGGTGATCCCTGCTGGGGCAAAAGAGGTATCAATTGTCGTGGGACGTTAACGGTCTGAACCACGATGTTCTCCTGGCTGTTGTTGTTGCTGTTGTTACCGTTGCCGTTGTGGTGGTGGGAGTGGGAGTGGTTGCCGTTGTGGTGGCGATGGCCATTTTGTGGTGGCTGTTGGAGGTGGCCATTTTGGACGCCACTATTGGGCGGATATGATTTGTTCGGAGGTAAATGCAAGTCCTCCAATGCTGAGGTGACTTCTGTCATGCTGGGAGAGCTTGACGACGAGGGGTCACTCTGGGTGAAGTTATCCTGGATGGGATAAGGGGCGCTTGAGACCTGGCGGTAAGGATGGCTGCTCATGAGAGGAGGTGCTGTTGTTGTTGTTGTTGTTGTTGTTGGAGATGAAGATGCAGTGGTGAATCCAATGGAAGTTGTCGCAGAGGCGGTCGTTGTTTCGGCTGGAGGAGTGGCAGTGGGAGTAGCTGTAGCTGTAGTGGTGGCAGTGTTGGTAGCTGTAGCGGTGGCAGGGTTAGTGGGAGTAGCAGTAGTGGTAGTACTGGTGGTGGTGGTGGTTGTGATGGTAGACAACTTGGAGGTATGGGTGGACTGGAATAATTACCTTTTTTCGTATTAACGTACAAAGGGGAAGTATTAACAAAAAAAATTTTCTTTCTTTCTTTCTTTTGCTTGAATCCCACTAACAAACAAAAACAAACGAAAACAAAGGACTGTGAGACTGTGAGACTGTGTGGGTGGTGTAGCCAGTGTTTGTTTCTATCTGTCTCTCTCTTCTCTCACTAACAAAAGTCGTGTTGTGCTTTAAAAAAAAATTTGTTTGTTATGTCCAAATGTCGTGATCCACAAAACTATAATCCACGACTTTCTCTGCTACTTGATAATAATTCAATCACACGGGTAAGATCGGTAGATGGGCAAGCTTATCTCTTCAAATAGGAATAATTCTTCTTCGCTGGATAGAAGAAGAAGCAGAACACTTGTAATTGTGAATTATTTACACCGAAGGAGAAAGGGAAAAAAAGGACCAGCTTAGTGGGAGATGCTGTACTTTATAAATGAACAATTGATTCGGTGATGAACGCTCCACGATTGTCTTTGGGCTCCTTGTCGAAGTCGTGGTGGGAGCGGTGGGCGTGGTGAAATATGGTGTACAAAAATAAGTGGAATTGCCCGCCTAATTGGGAGTAATCTGTAATGTATGCTGGGCTAAAGACGCAAAAAGAAACGAACTGTAATTTGCTATGGGGGGAGCTGGAGCTGTGGGAGGAGGAGAAACGTATCGAGGTACGGTAGTTGCGGTGGATCGGGTTAGCTTGATCTGCACGAAAGCGTTGAGGGAGAGTCTAGAACTGGTTAGTAGAGGAAGAGCAAGAAGAAAGTAGAAGAAATATATTTCTGAAAACCCAGAGAGAATTGTGGGTGGTTATATGTGGAAAAGTAAAAAGCATAAATGTGAAACGTGTTGGCAAGGAGAGCAGGGATTGCGAGGGGATGAAGGGAACGAATACAAGAGAGGTTGTTTTCGCTCTCCATCCTTAGATCGTTTATCGGCTTAGTTGGTGGGATTGTTTTTTTTTGTTTTTGCTTGTCCGGTTTCAACGATGAATGGGCGTATGTAGCTTGTATTCGCTGGTTTCTTCTGGTGTGGTAATTAAATTTCCTAATTTAGACCTGTGTTTAATTTTTGTGGAGACCTCAGTACGTAAACATCCCCCTCGTTCTGCTGTGTTCTGGTCATAGGCTAAGGGTGGTAGATGAAACACCACGTATAGTGTTTTAGGTTTAGTTTGTGATAAACTAGGGTAAATATTCTTTGGTTACATCATCGCTTAGTTACGTAACTACCCTTTGGCAAAACCTACACACAGTCACCCACACACACGGTGGTGGAAGGACAAAAAACAAAAGAGAGGAGCAGATACGTCTTTTGTGTAATGCTGCACAAACACAGATCTTTCGTGTAGAAGCACAGAAAATAAAATACACGCTCTACTTTAGCTATTTTTAGAAATCTCATCTACACACTGATCCTCCTCTGGTATCCACACACCTCCCGCTTTCGTTACTTTCAGGTACCAAGAATACAAACACACACACACTGTCCCACGTTACGAACGCAGCATGACGCTGTACCTGAAATAGCTATAACCCAGGGCAGAGCCGATCACACTCGTGGCTCGTAGAAACAACAAGCTTCCTCAAGAACTGTGGTTGTTGCTCTCATGTTTGACTGCCAAAAATTATATATCAGCATGGCCTGGAAAGCGTGGCATCTTAATAAGCAAATGAGACAAACAACATGCAAATAATCGGCAGAATAATAAATGTAGGCTCTCTTGACAATGTCTCTATCATTGTGCCTGTGCGTTTTTGCATAAGCCATGCAAAGAACCCGCCTATCCCACACCCACCCTCACGTGTTGCGAATGACAACGCACTGAAACGCGTGTTCGTGTAGATCAGACAATGGATGGCAGGATGAGCTACTTATTGAGTTGAGTGGGCCACATTTTTGAAAGGATCATTTTAATCTCCCCTCTAAGCTTATGAACCTTAAATTCAAAATGGGTTGGTTGAAACTCATTTTTTTCTTTTCGTTAGGTATTCGTACCTTTTTCCATGCAACTGCCGACATTCCGGAGCTGATCAAACAAGAATGTTAATTGAGACGATCTGCCATCACGGGGGGGGGGGGAAGAAACTCTTCGTACTGATTCACAACTGCAGTCTACGAATAGCTCGCTTAGATAAGCGGACAAACTGTGGGTCTAATTTTGGAATAATTATGGTACTCGTATATGTGCCAATTTTGCAACATCTAGAAAAGAAAAGCTTAGTAAGTTGGTGGGCTTGTGCTTGGTTTTCAGCAGAAGGACGGTGTCAGACCCTAAGCCCTTATAGATGGCCCCATGCAAGGTGGGCACTCCCCATTCTAGAACCCAAATCGTGTGCTCAGTTAACGAAAACGAAATTAAGATGACATGGAGCTGCGCTTCATGCAGATGTTTCAAACGGGTCGTTTCAAACCCGTTATGGTTATACCTTTATACAGAGGGTCCCTAGGAAGCAACCACTCGAAAGAATACTTGGGTACTGCATGTGAGTTTGCGAGTCCAGTTTCGCAACAACTTGCCCGCTGCATACGTTTGGCTCCCGGGGTCGACCGGCCGCCTTAGCTCGAACCGCGCCAGACAAACAAAAAAGAACGGATTGAGAGAGAGGGGAGGCACGCCGTCTAATTAATGTGAAGAAAGCTAAATGAGCCCATGGGAAGTGGCCAATTAATAAGATATCCGAAGCGTGTGACCGCCGGAGTTGCAATAAAGTACCATTAACGCTCTGTTGATCACACCGGCATATTACTAAAGTGCTTTGTGTCATACTTCCGCAGTCACAAGTGTGCTGTTACCATAGCGTTGATGTATGATTCAGTCGTGTGATCTTGCATAAAATCAGTTTCGGTGTTTGCACGCAACTTCGTAGTAAGGAAGAAAAAAAAATCTGTAACTACAGAGAACCAGAGCGCCAGAATGAGAGAGCGAGAGCGAGAACGAGAGGGAAACAGAAAAGAAGGCGTAATCTGCCAGAAACACCTTTTTGCTTTGCTTTCCCGTTGGCAATCATAGGATTCACCTCTTCTTATCTCTCTGCTTCGACACATTTTTCACTAGGAGAGAATAACTATATCCACATTTCCGTTTTTGTTATATATTGATCTACTTTTGCGTTTCCCCTCGACAGCTCATCAACACAGCTTTTCCCACATCCCCAGTCTTTTTCTTCCTTCCTTTCTTTATCCACACACACCCACACCCACAGATAACCACTAACCTACTCCCCATATCATGGCCAGCAGACAAGCAACCAAACGTCTCCAGAAAGAGTTCAAGACCATAGAGTCCAGCCCACCACCGTATATAATCGCCAAGCCCAACGACGAGAACATCTTGGAATGGCACTACGTCATCACAGGGCCAGAGGGGACGCCATACGAAGGGGGCCAGTACCACGGCATCCTCAGGTTCCCCACGGACTACCCGTTCAAGCCACCCGCCATTTCCATCATCACGCCCAATGGGCGGTTCTCCACAAACACCCGGTTGTGTTTGAGCATGAGCGACTACCATCCAGATACATGGAACCCTGCGTGGAGCGTGTCGACGATATTGACGGGGTTGTTGTCGTTCATGACGGGGGACGAGAGCACAACGGGGTCGATCCAGACCACCGACGCTGTCAAGCGGAAGCTAGCTGCGGACAGCAAGCGCTGGAACAACCAAGAGAACCCGCGGTTCACGAAGTTGTTTGGTGATTTGGTGGTGCAGAACAGGGTCGATATCGCGAGGGCCGAAGAGGAGAAGTTGAAGTTGTTGAATGCTCAGCATGAGAGAAACGGGAGCGAGGGACTGCATGTCGAGATTGATCTCTCGAAGTTGGACCCGGAGGAAAGAGCAAGACTAGCTAATGCTGCTGCTGCTGGGGACTCGGAAAGACTGTGCATTATCATGTAGAGAAGAGAGAAAACGTATACCCCCCCAAACACACTGCAATTTAAATATATACTTATATATCTATAGTCTAGACAACAATTTTACTTGCGTTGACCAACGGCGTAGATCAAACTGGATTCAATCAAGTACTCGACGTCGCCATCAGGAGCAGTTCTCTTTGGCAACTCCCCGTTGTTCAACTTGTCTATGGTCTCCTGGTTCAAATGGGTACTGATAAACAGTTCCGGCTGCCACACCCACGTCTTGAACTCCCTGGCACTGCTCACATTGACCAAGCCCGCGATATTACCCAAGGTGTTATTCAAGCTGTCAATCTTCAACCCACCCATATGCTGGACCGCCTTCGACACAGCAACGCCCTGCTTCTCGACATCTTCGTTGTAGAAATCCACAATGAACAACCATCCACGGGGTCTCAAAAACGTGGCCAACTTCTTCGTCACTTGCTCATAGTTGTGAATGTGATGGTACGCAATGGTGCAAATGACCGCGTCAAACTGGCCCTCAAACTGCTTGAGCTCCTCCTGTTTCGTCTCATCCAAAACATCATACACGTAGCTCTTCATCGCCGGGTCGTCGAACTGCTTGGCTCGCTCGTTGAATCTCTCCAACCAGACGCTACTGATATCCATCCCGACGAGTTCCCCGCCCTTGACATACGGCGCAAAATACTCAGTCACCATCCCGGTGCCACATGCAAAGTCCAACACTTTCGTGCCGGGCTTGAAAATCGTGTCCGGGAAGTCCTGCAAATACGTCTTTGGATCGGGCAAGACGGTCTCCTTGGTGAACCCATTGAACGGCTTCGTGGGGTCACCGATCGACTTTTCGGTTTCCTGGGGTGTCTTGCGGGTCGTTGGGTGGGCAAAGTCGTACTCGAGGATGAACTTCGCGAATAAGAGCGCAAGTGTCTGTTGCGACTCCTTGCCGTCGTACTTGACGGCGAATTCTTTGTTGAAGATGGCTAAGTTCGCATCGATTGCTTCCTTGTGGTTCGACATGTTTTGGTAGAGAAGAAGAAGGAAGAGAGTGTGTGGTGGTGGTGGGAAATGGGTGAGAATTTTATGGCGGGGATAGTGGTGCTCGTTGTTCCAATTCCGTTGGAAAAACCTAAATCGCGGAGATTGGAAATCGCAGTCCCCGAATCTTGCAACCAGACCTGAACTTAAATTTACTATACAAAATACAAACTAGTACTAATTATCTATTTCCTCTGACCTACAGCATAGATCAAACTTGTCTCGACCAAATACTCAACTTCACCATCTGGAGTTTCTCTCGTTTGCAACTCCCCCTTATTCAACTTGTCAATAACCGTTTGGTTCAAATGAGAAGTAATGAAATGTTCCGGCTGCCAGACCCAAGTCTTGAACTCTCTTGCACTGCTGGCCTTATCCAACCCAGCGACGTTAGCCAACGTATTATTCAAACTATCGATCTTCAATCCACCCATGTGCTGGACAGCATTCGAGGGCGCAACGTTTGGCGTCTCCACGTCCTCGTTGTAGAAATCAACAATAAATAGCCATCCGCCATGTTTCAAGAAAGTGGCTACTTTCTTAGTGACGAGCTCGTAGTTGTGCATGTGGTGATACGCAATGGTGCAGATAATAGCATCAAACTGTCCTTCAAACTGTTTGAGTTCTCCATGCTTCGACTCGTCCAACACGTCGTACACATAGCTTTTCATCACTGGGTCGTGCATCTCCTTCGCTCTCTCGTTGAACCGCTCCAACCAGCCGCTACTAACATCCATCCCCACTAGTTCCCCTCCCTTAACGTACGGCGCAAACAACTCAGTGACCATCCCGGTACCGCACGCAAAGTCAAGCAACTTCATTCCAGGTCTGAAGACTGTGTCCGGATACTTCTTCAAGTACGTAGTTGGATCAGGCAAGGTGTTATCCCTGGTGAACCCATTGAACGGCTTGGTTGGATCACCAAGCGGCACCTCGGTGTCCTGGGGTGACTTTCTGGTTGTTGGGTGAGCAAAGTCGTACTCTAGCATGAACTTGGCAAACAAAAGGGTGAGCACTTGCTGAGATTCTTTGGCTTCGTACTTGACAGCAAAGCCAGAGTTGAATTTCTCTCTGTTTGCATCAACTGCTTCTTTATGGTTTGACATGGTGGTGTTTGTGATTAGAGAAGAGGAAATAAAAGGGGAAATGAATAAGAGATACAAGATGGTATTTATAGTCATGGTTATTGGGAGGCTGCCGTACTCCAAAGACACCAGTTGGAACCTTATTTGCAACACCTGCGACTGAAAAACTCCCAGACTCCGCGCAACACTGTTTCTTATGAAGCGTGAAACCACGGGTTTTAGCCATTTTTCTTTGTTATTCCCGTACTTGAGCAAATTACAGCTGTGTTAAACTCCGTGTCGGAAAAACATCCATCTTGGTTGTGTCACACGTAATTACATAATCAGAGACTCACTCCACTAAAAAAAATACAACCCAATTGGGAATTGCGATGCATGATACAAACAGATACCAGTTACAGAAGTCTGATCCATTTGTATTTAAATACCACAACGTCTCTTTTAGATAAGGAACTCATCACCCGTATGATTGTGCCACTTGCTCTCCCCCTCTTGTCAGTCTGGGCTTTTTGACAGTATTATCAAACGCTGTGCTTTTCTTGCAAGGATAAATTTATAGATAAGAAACGCAAAAAGGCATCATTCCGCGCTAACCAACACCCATTTTTTTCCCTCTGTCTTTTTTTTTTGCAGTTATGGATCATGATACTGGAATTGGATAAATTTGCTTAGCTGGTTACATTGTTTTGCAGTAAGTGTGCTCATTAGCTTATCTATCAAATCTAGACCCATCCTCACTCTATATAAATACACCCCATGGATCCTTCTTTTCCGTTCCTTCCTCCTCTTCCCTCAATTCCATATCCCACATCACCTTAGATAATGGCTACTCCAGACATTCAAGCTATCTTAGACGGCAACACCCACAAGACCATCCCAGTCGAAGCATACGACTCTTTGAAGCTCGTTCCACCCGCCATCCCCACCCCTGACTTTGACCCCGAGATCCACTTAACCTACTACGCCAACGGGGACAACGCCAAGGCGTTCTACGACGCCACGAGACGGTTAACCATGGCGCAGCTCGGCTTGACACACCCTGACCAAATCAGCGAGATTGGCGTCACAGACCCGTTCCAGCTCTTCACGGACGACGCCATCGCCATCATGCGCAAGGAGGTCTTGCACAAGGAGACCTTCATGAAGTACGCGCGGTACTCGTACAGCTCGACCTCGGGGCTCGACTGCGTTGTCCGGGGTTTTGTCAAGGATAACGACCGCGTCGTGTGTCCGTTCACGTATGCGGCATGGACACACCCCAGGACCATGGAGTTGGTGTCGCGTATGGCTGGCGTCGAGTTGGAGATCGTCATGGATTACGAGATTGCACACACGAACATCTCGATGAAGTCGGCGGACGAGGCCGAGGAGGAACGCATCAGGCACCAGCAGGAGTTGGTGCGTCGTGGGTCCAACGGGGAGGACATCCCTGCTGTTGTGGGCTGGCATCACGATAGTTATCCGTTTGTGTGCGTGTTGATGCTCAGCGACACCACGAACATGATTGGCGGTGAGACGTCGTTGCGGATGGGTAACGGCAATGTTGCGGTTGTTCCTAGCCCGGTTAAAGGCTCGGCTAATGTGTTGCAGGGCAGGTTGATTGAGCATATCGCTCCGTTGCCGCTTGGCATGAGTGAACGGATCACGATGGTGACGTCGTACCGCGCTAAGGACCCCAGGGTTAGAGACGGCAGTGTGTTGTCTACGGTTAAGCCAGAGGTTAATTGGGGGTCTCGTTACAACGAGTTCTACGGAGACTGGATCGATTATAGAATCAAGTTGATGAAGGAGAGATTAGATTTGGTCAATGCTGAGAAGAATTCGGGCTCTGGTAAATTCAATAAGGCCAAGACCATCGAAGCGTTGAAAGAGATTGAAGATTACTTGCGCAAGACATACGCTGAGATGTAAGCGTCGTTAGTGTTTTTATATAGTTTGTGTTTAAATTATAACTATAATTATGTATCGAAGTAAACTTGAAGAACTATAAAAGGGAAACTAAACAACAACAAATTAATTGTAATCATGTGTAATGGAAAGTTAGAACAAAAATGTAAAAACGGATAGAATTAAATAACAATTCCAATTAACCAAAGTAACTCAATGAACAAAAATTTATCTTTATAAAAAAAAAAAAAACTTTGATCAAAAAATATTAAACATCAAAATGACTTTATCAACTTCTTTTTTGTTTTTAATGACAGCATAATTTTGACCAGAATCCCTTGTGTTCGTCGTTGTCATCAACCATTTGCTGTTGCTGGTATTGGTCTTGTCTGTTGTTGTATCCCTCGTATTTAGCACCAGATTGGTCAACGCCATTGTTATGCATGAGGTCGTTTTGGCCGCTCGTGGTTGGCATGGCCGATTGTGACTCTTGTTTGATTGGTGGTAATGGTCTGTTAACCAAATGCTGTAATTTCTGTTGGTGCAATTGAGCTGCCGACAATGGCTGTTGCTGTTGTAATTGTTGTTGTTGCAATTGCAGTTGCTGTTGTTGCTGTGATGGCTGTTGCTGCTGTTGTTGTTGCTGATGCTGTCTGCTTCTTCTTTGATCACGATGTCTTCTCTCGCGTTCGTTTGGTGGGTTAGGATGACCGTAACCATGCAAATTAGGTTTCTTGTTTATCGCAGCGTCCCAACCTCTGCCGCCGTTAAGATGCATCCAGTCATAATCACCGTCAGCATTCTGGCCCAAGTCGTCCAAGACAGACAAAAACAACATTCTATACTCTTCATAAGGTGGCTCGGCGTCAAATGGCAAAGATCTGACCGAGTCCAAGTACTCAGCAAACTGCAGTGGTAAACCGTCACACAATGTAACTGCTGGAGTGGTTCTCTTCTTGTCACCAATTTTTTCGTATTTTTGTTTGTTGGTAGGTGCTTTCAAACCTTGCCATGGCAACTGTCCCCTGAGAAAGTAAAAGAAGACGTGTCCCAAGGCTTCCAAGTCATCTCTTCTCGATTGTTCTCTACCCAAGTGGGTGTTGATGGACATATAACGCGCAGTACCACTCAATGATTTCTTTTCTCGGTACGGAATATGTTGTTTTGTTCTTGGGTCACGGTACTGCTTGGCCATACCAAAATCAATCAAGTGGACATTGTTCTCGTCTGGCATGCCCTGGCGACCAATCAAAAAGTTGTCTGGTTTAATATCCCTGTATATCAAGTCATGACGATGGACTTCTTCGACCAAAGTCAACATTTGAATGGCGACTTGCACCACGGTCTTGACGCTGAATCTTCTGCCACACCAGTCAAACAAATCTTCCAAAGAGGGCCCCAATAAGTCAATGACTAATATATTATGCAAACCCTCTTGGCCAAAGTAGTACGCGTTGGGGATACCCTCGCAGCCTTGTAAGTGTTTATAGGTCCTGTATTCGTCTCGCAATTGTGGGGCTTCGGTTTTTCTAGGCTCGAACTTTATGGCCACAGGAACGCCGTTTATTATGTTTGTACCTTCAAAGATAACCCCGAAGGAACCTTCACCGATCTTCTTGCCTATCTTGTAGTGCAAGCCAACGACGGAGGAGTTGTTGTTGCTGGAGGAGTTTGAGCTGGCTAATGCATTTCCGCCATTAGCTGGGGAAGAGTGGTGGTGACTCATTTGTTTTGGTGTTATATTGTTGTTTGCTAAAGGATTACTATGGGATGCTTGAGCTGCTGCTAAGGCGGCTGGGTTTGTTGCCAGTTGTTGACGATTGGACATGCAAAGGAAATAAGGAAGGTGACAAAAATTAATACAACGACAAGTATTGAATTCTCTTTCTCTTCTCTAAAAAAGGATACAATTCAATATTGGGTGGGAGGAAGGATCGATGGACTAATAAAACACAAAAATTGTGAAGGGAAAAGTTTCAATTATGCAAAATGGACGGTAAATGTAGACAAACAAAGAAACAAAAAATGTAAACACTCTCAATTAGGTTCTGGATCCCAAATATGACAATACTGCAAAAAAAGAAAAAGGTTGATGAGTCTTTCTAGTTTATCACTGTGACAGGAGGAAGGCAGATACGTCGAATATATTCGTTGGAGGTTGGACGAATGTTGTCGTGTTGATTCAGGTTTTTTCTTTTTTTTTTTTGCTGATTTTTCTCTTTTTTCTCTTGTGTCGGTCGTTGTGAACGAAAAGAGAAAGAAAGACTGATTGTGATGAAACTGGGTTAGATCTAAGGGAGGTGGGGGTTGTATCTTCAACAAATCAAAGAGGGGAGGGTGAGTGGTTGTTGGAGGGTCTGATGTGGTATAGATTTGGGGAGGGAGAAAGTGAAGAAGAAAACAAATCTGTTGTTGAACCTTATGGATGGGGAAAGAAAAAGTAGAAGCAGAGGAAGAGGAAGAGGAAGAATAAAAGGAAACCAAGGGAAAACAAAGTTTTTTTGTACTGTTGTAGGTTGGTTGATTTTTTTTTCCACTGTCTCTGTCTCTGTCTCTCGTTTTAGTTTAGTGAGCGCAGTAATTAATTAATATTCTCTCAGAAAATAGTCACCTCTTTTGTTCTGTTCTGCTGTTAAGTTTTTTTTCTTTTCTTAGTTGTTTGATTTTCTCCCACCTCACACTCCCAACCCCCCAATTTATTATTCTGCCTGTAGAGGAGAGTGTGCCTGTGGGTTTGTCTGAAATTTTCAGCCATACACGGTTACACCAGAACCAGTGTTATGAGATTGGCCTGTGCAGCTCCCTCTCAATTGCCTGCTTGTGACAGATAGCTTACCAAGTAAAGTAAGACCTAATCATAGACGACATTCCAAACCTCTCTCTTGCCCTCCCCACCCTCTTCTTGTGTTCCTCCATAGCAATCTTTGTTCGTCCTCCGCTTCCCAATGTTTTTGTTTTTCTTTCCGGGTTGGTCGTGAGATTTTTGGTTTTTTGGGCCCATTCTTCTGCCGGGACTCGTCCTCAACTCGCGCATCAGCACCGCCTTAGTCGTTTCTTCTTTTGCAGCAGCAAGGAGTTTCAAGGATTGTCAGTTAGACGAAGAAGATAACGGGGTGGCTCATCTTCCGTAGTCAACACAGTGCAGCTAATAACAAGCACAAATTTCAGGTCCTCTTCTTGGTCCAGCACAGCACCACCCCGTTGATGGGATAATCTGCCCCTTCGGTTTTTACAGCCGATTTTTGCTGCTTGCTTTGGTCCGTTAAGTTACTTTGTGGCTGCCACTTGCATTACGAGCTGGCAAGGAAGCGAACGACCCGTGCACCCGTCAACAACAGACGACTGGGTCTAAGCAGTGGAGTTTTGGGGTTCTTGCCAAACAGACCCTTTGGCAAATCTTGTCTTCTGAGCCTAGTCCAATCTAAATCGTAAATGACATCCCGCATAGTCAATTGATACATAGCTTCATGAAACCAGCACTGTTTACCTTTGATCTGAATGTGAACACAAAAGAGGGGGGTATTGCGTTTGCTCCATGATGGGGTTTGATGAAGATGAAGAAAGAGAAAGAGCTGTAAATCCTACTTGTGCTGATAAATTCATTGCAGCAGATTACTCGGGGACGGATTAGTTCCTTTCTTAACTATTTACACAATACACGTACTCTCTAGTCATCTCAACGTCCGATATTCAACAACAAGGAGTTACCGGATCCAACGCCACCATTACCGGTCTGGCCATCTGGTAAGTAGGTAATATTTGGAGAGTTGGCCAACGTAGCAGCGATATCCTTCGAAGCATCCAACTTTCTAATCATCAACAAGCCATCACCAGCCTTGGCCAAGGCTTTGGAGACCACATCAGCAGCTTCAGCCTCACCCTCGGCTCTGATAATAGCAGCCTTCTTCTCCTGCTCGGCCTTCTCAACAAGGTACTTCGATCTCTCGGCGTCCTGCTGAGCAATCTGCTTCTGTTCAACAGCCTTAGTGAACTCTCTTCCAAACGTCATGTGCGTAATCGAGACATCCTCCAATTGAATGTTAAACTGGCGGGCTCTGTGGGACAACTCCTGTCTTATTCTTGCCGACACAACCTCTCTCTGCGTGATCAACTCCGCAGCGTCAAACTGTGCCACGATGGACTTCAAGATCTCATTACCAATGGCTGGCAAGACCCTCTCGGCGTAATCCAACCCTAAGCTCTGGTAGATGGTCGGCAACATTCTCACCTCGGGTCTGCTCAACACTCTCAACGACAACGAAACATTCTGCAAGTCCTTGGACCCAGTCGTCGTGGTGATCACACGAGGTTGGATTCTGACATCGAATATGACTGGTTTCTGCAACCATGGGATCAAGAAATGAGTACCTTCGCCAATGACGTTCTGCTCCACACCTTTCAAACGGTCGAAAATAATGGCTC